>JAZHYW010059340.1:0-64276 GCA_037355805.1 Ixodes ricinus | reverse complement strand
GGCGCTGGCCAAGTGGGCAGAAATTTACAAAATATCACCCGCATCACCACTGCATCAGATGACATGGAAACACTCAACAATAAAAACTCTTGTGGTCATCAAGTGTATCTGTATTTCATTGGGTACACATGGATTCTTACTAAAAACGGTAAGCTGGTTTGTTTATACATAAAATAGGAAGAATTAAAACACGGAGGACTTTCAAAAACGACGACACTCTTACATTTAGCAAACACGAATGTTTATTTGCTGCCAAAAATTCCCGCGTTGACCACAATGGGAGAGACCAAAGGAAGGAAGGTTACAATCAGGAGCACCATAATAATTAAGTCACGATACCCTGACTGCCCATGTTTATTATTTTTCTTTTTCCAGTTCTGGCCTGATGAATTCTATTTAACGTCTTTTCAGGACTAACGATGCTGATGAGACGTTCCTTGTTGCTTTTTCAAGGAAGAATGTTTCGATGATTTCACGTCCAAATCGCTGATGATGCGTTCCATGAACTTGTGCTGTCGAAGTCATCTGCGCACTCAAAACACTTCTTCGAATAAGCAGTGATGGGATGCCTGGGATGATTGGCTTTTGATGCTGCCTCGTTTTGATGCTCTCGTAGATGGTCGTTTACGCATCGGCCAGTTTTCTCCAATGTATTCAGCTCCGCACTTAAGGGGTACCAAATACACCTTTTCGGTCGCCCATATTCTGAGGTGGGCGTGGTTTATTTTTTTGGGGATGGCTTTTTCTTCTTCTGGTTAATCACACTGCACAGGCTCGCCAGTTTGAATGTGCAGCAAAAGATGAGTTTCGTGTTAACCCGGGTTTGTATGTCGTCAAACAATGTTGGTTTGTTTGTCGTCACACAATGTTGAGCACCAAGATACCTATTCTTCGGATACTACTTCCCTCGTCTTGTTTTCGCCGTGATAAACCTTCGTCCTGTGAGGGCTTGGGCTTCGCGGTAATGTGCTTTGCGTACCGTCCACAACTGCCGACATCAGCGGCGTCCGCCGAGAGTCCTTCGTGAGCTAATATCCCGTGGAAGAGGAGGGGGAGTCTTAGCAGGCAACGCAAAAAAAAATAACAACTATAAAACTAACTAAGCTAGGGACAGCATGACTTTCTGAACATTATCATAGAGCAGCACCGTTGTACAGTTTTTGTCGGTTGTAAGAATTCTCTCCTGGAACCGACGTCATGCGACAAATCCCCGATAACGAAGGCAAGCTGAGTCAGTTAGGGTGAAGGTTTGTTGGCGTTTTTCTCGTAAAAAGTTCATATGTTACTCAATGTTTTGCCATAACAAGTTTGTTCAGGACATTGTAAAGGTTAAAAACAGTTTGAAGAAATGTAATTTGTTTTACGTGCAATTTTGTTGCATTTAGACAAATGAGCTGTGTTTCTGCATTAATAACAGAACGATAATAATGGTCAAGCATATCTTTTTCTACCTATATTAGGAAGATACACTTAAAGATTACCATTTTATATATATATATATTGCGTTTTTTAATCATTTAAAGCAGTTACTTAAAAAATAATTTGGAATGTGTCCCTAAAACGCATTTATTTGGCGGATTCTTTTTTATGCGTAGGTATCTTTCCTTGTAATTTTGATTATGCTCTGTACATGTCGCCATCTTTTCATAAGATAAGTAGTAAAAATTATTACCGCGTGTATGATTCTGTGTGAAAGTCCCGGCTGTGCAAAGTACTATACAGAAACTTTGGCAAACTCAACACCTCAAGATTCAAAAATTCATATACCTGGAAGAACAATAGCTACGGCGTCACAAGAACGTGTCTTTGAAATATAATTTTACATAATATTAAAAATATGACCCCGACCACCACTGCGCGATCTGATGTGGAAACACCTCTACCACCGCAGTCCACCCCGCAGTTTGAGCATGGTCCTTCGAATTACTCGCTCCGTAAATCGCTGTGATTTTCCCACTACGTTGCGAGCATGAACGGCGCAAGACAATTTTCACAAACTTCCTTAGGAGGTTTTACGTGATGTACTTACCACTCAGAATCACACCGGACTCCACGCTGGATTCCTTTGCCCAATTTGTTGTTATTCGCGGCGGTAGTGTTGTCTAGAGTTCTCTTGTTTTCCTTCGTTATATATTAGACTGCGCCTTCCGTAGCAGATCGCATGAAGTAAAAGCACCTGGTAACTCAAGTGTAACACTTATCGTCCTTTATGCAGTGTTAAGACTAGCCGGCGCTGGAGCAGTCGGCTCGTCGGCGGTCAAATTACCCCGGCGGAAACCGCGGGGACGACTCCAGAATACATAAACGAATCGAGTTGCACTCCATTAACTTTTATGTTCAAAGTCAGCGCTTCGACTGTTCATCTATTCCACTTGCTTGTTGCGCGTCGGTGCCTTGTTCCTGTTCAGTTTCATTTACCAGCTAGCGTATACCCTGCTACATGTTGCAGGGTATATGTAGGGTTCCGCGTTTTCGGATTTCTATTTTTTCAAAATTCGGCGTACTTTTTCGGTGTTTATTTTAAAATTCAATTTTCGGTTTTTTTCGGCGTATATTTATGCCCACAAAGGTTTATCGGCCGTTTTCGGTGAATATAAAATAAACACCAACGGACACCGGATCAGAAAATCCTTGTAGCTCTGATATTTGTGATCACTCAAAAAAAAACGGCACAGATACATTGAAAAGAAATGGACGCTTTATTTGGCAAATGTGTGCAACTGTAAAAGAAACAAGAAAAAAAAACACAGAAGTACAAGCAAGTCAGATATGAAGCCTATGCCCAAAAAACATGGAAATTTATCTTCTGTACATCAGGATTACGTGATCTTATTATAGTACACACAATGTACTTTCCCAGGCTCTCCTCGTTGATCCGCCACTGTTTCTTTCCTGTTAACGTTACCCTGAGCTTCGAGAATGGCCTCTCAACGCTAACACTGGACACTGGCGGGCTGAGGAGATGAAGCGCTGCCTGAGCCAAAATCGGTCAATCAACCAATTGTGACCGCCAAAAGAGACACGGTGCGACGTTTTGAGGTACAACATAACATGCAGAGCTTGCATCAAGTCTCATGTCAGTCTTCCTTAAAACGAGTTTGAAACCACGCTCGTACATGGCGAAGTCATGGGGCATTTCGGACTTCACGTTCGGTCTTAGATTCGAAGAGCGCCAGAAAACAAGGACAACAGAGAGATAGACGATACGAAGCGCATCGTATCGTCTATCTCTGTTGTCCTTATTTTCTGGCGCTCTTCGGATAAGATGTACCAACCTGCCCAACTCCAGATTCTTCTACGTTCCGGTCGATGATGCGCACATTAAACCGAAATCGTCGTGATGGCACCCGAGTATCCCATACATTCGGGCACGTTTCGATAGACACTGCTCGTTCCACTTTTTCGCCACCGCTCTGTGGTACGACTGGAAGTTCAAAGTGACGTTTCCGGTTAAAACTGAATTTTTAGAAAATGGATTCGGCGTACTTTCATTGGTTTTATCGGTTTAAATCGAAAATGCCGAACCTAAAAACTGACCTTTTTCGGTTCAAGCCGAATTTTCGAAAATGAATTCGGCGTACGTTTATCGGTTTTTATCGGTTAAAACCGAAAAGTCTGAACCCTAGGTATATGCTCGTACACCCCGGTACAACGCTACGTCTGTGCGCACACTACGCGCGGTTCGCACTTTTGCTACAAAATCAGCGGCACTGAATTCCTTTATAGGAGATCATGTTCCCTTTGTTACAAGCCGCCGTGACTTGCTTGCTCACTCTTTGTCACCTCGAAACACAACCAGGATTGGGCCTAAGCCTAGCGTTTTATGCCTTGCTCTCAGCAGTCCAAGTGGATCGAGAAAACGAGGCTTTTATTCTTTCGTGGATTAAATCGAAGTATAGATGATTTACTTGAAATGAAAAGCCACATTTCCACGGCTAACACTTTTTGCCTGTTGCAATTTCTCAAACTTCAGGTGCGTATACGATTTATATAACTTTTTTAGATTTTGTTTTTTCTTCGAGAGTTAATATGACCGATTTCCTCCACGTCCGCCACCGACATCTGCCACCTGGATAATTCTAATTCCGGTCCAGCGGGCACTTTCATATGCGGCACTCTTGGGAATATTTAGCTTTTATGAAGGAAACTTTTATACTCCTACACCCTGTTTTGAACTCTGATAGGATACACTACAAAAATAGTGAATGCGTACACTTTAACATAATTGCCATTTTGAAAATCCAAAATGTACCCTAATCTCTAGCGAAATTCGCGTTCCTGGTTAAGTGCCACATTGTCGCAATACCAATATTTATAAATATAACAAGGCGTTTAACGTCATGATGCACTTCCGTTTAATGTAATTCCTTCCATCGAAAGTTAATTCCACCCAGTGGCGTCACGAGGGTCAGCGGCACCCGGGGCGGCAGCCCGCCTCGACACCCCCCCCCCCGCATTTCGTGGGGCCCGCCGCGACTCCCCCCCCCCCCGCTTTCGCGGGCCCGCCGCGACCCCCCCCCACCCACGCTTTCGTGGCCCGCCGCGGCACCCCCCGAGCCCTGCTGCTCCCGGGGCGGTCCGCCCCCCCCCCCCCTTGTGACGCCACTGATTCCACCTGGTATTCATGTGCCATTCAGATCATTGAAAAGTGGTATCGGCTAAACAGAAATCTTTAAACTTGAATTCGTCATCACGAAAACTGCGGAGACTACGGAATGTACCAAGCGTGCATTATGCGCGCTACAATGTGTTACGCGTGATTGAGGGCGCTTTGGGTGGGCTATGATACTCCAAGAGCACGACCCACGCATATGCTGCACCTGGTTCATAAGAATAGTGAAGACAACTTTAGACATATAGAGGAGTCATGCGTTGTTAGGCACGTGCTTTAATGAGAAGTTTCCATGGGATCTGCTTCTTCCGGGGTGCGTTTGCACCTTGTTTTTCGCGCTCTTGGGAATACCCCTTACGAAGTATTACCAGCACGGGGAGATCGTGGTAGGTGTATACCTGGTACGGGTTTAATGTCAGCTAGGTTAGCCTAGCACGTGTCGCTGACATCGGCATTTCGTGTCCGGCTGCGCCTGATATGGGAGGGAAGGGTTCTCCGCCCGAGGGCACTGCGCTCTCTTTACCGCATATCGGTGTTGACGTCACATCGCGCGACACATCGCCTAATATGGGAGGCGTCTCCCCCTGCGCGTGATAATGTCAGCTGTGTCAGGATATGTCACGATAAGTGATAGCCTTATTCTCGCGATAACGCTAAGCCTTAATTCGAGGAGAATATACTTATTGTGTCCATTACGCAACCTATTCGCTGATCTGCGACGTCGCGAGTCATACACCCATTGTGGTTTCCGCTGATGCGTTATCAGTCAATCAATCAAAGTGCTTTATTGTGTTTCCCATGATTCGAGCCGGGGCGATTGATCAGTTAACCTGCCCAGCAATTGGTGAATGTTTAGTCGCGAATAATCTTCTCTTTAAAAAAACTGGTTAATTGGTTGAGCTTGACACCGGGTCAACCAAGACAATAAACTAAAAACAAACTTTTATTTTACTTTTTTATTGCCGTGTTTTTTTGTTTTCTTTTTTGTAAAACGCACACTATTTTTCTGTCAGCAGCAAACCCACAAATAACAGCACCGTAAATCATGGTTAAGGTAGAGATAGCTTCAGCAAAAAGGCCGTGTCCAATTGACCTTTTCTAGTGATCTTTGGGCGCATGCGGCCAACACAGAGAGGGGAGAAAAGGAAAGGCGCCATTTGGAAGGGGGCGGGGGGGGGGGCTTTGGTTAGCTCAGTGGCTCAGACAAAGCTGGTTCGGCTTGACTACCCCGGCTATTCTCGCGACTTGGCTTCCTAGCCGTCATGCCTCACCTAGTGCGCTGGTGTAGGTTCTACAAATAGCAGCAAAAGGGGTCGAATGCAAGATTTTATAAAGTTCCAGCAGCCTTTAGGACGTAATGCACGAAAGCACCCGATTTCGAACACCCCACCCTGGTTGCCCTGCTTTCAAAAGCCTCCGTTCCAGAAGCCTGTGCCTCGAATCATTCGTGTCAAGTGGCCGGATCCTCAACGTGACGGCGGGACATTCTGTTTTTAACTAAAAGAAAGCAAGTGTGCAAGCGAGGTTGTGTAACGAAATTATGTCGTACCTGGTACTCGAGTAAAGAATAACTGGATTAACCTTTCCGTTCTTCAAGCGTGCGCAATACATATTATCGTCTTGCTACGTTAAAGGTAAATTAAAAACAGTAAATATCGGTCGCTCGCAAAACATTTAAAGCGTGCTTAATGGATTTATGCCCTACGGCGACAGAACTCTGACGGAACGCCTTGGCAACCGACCGTCAACTCCCCTGTTTGCTGGGTCAACTTCGCCAGAAGTTTGTAAACGTGCTGAATTCAAAGAGAGATTGTTTCATTATACCGGTTCTTACCTTTTGACGGTGCAGGCGAGCCTGCGCGATATCAGGACCGCCCAGATTTCAGCCCGTCCGAGTTTGTTTACACGGCCCCGGGTACAGCGACGTCCCGTACTCTCGCACGGTACAACAGGACGGCGAAGTGACAGAACGCAATAAGCTTGAATAACTTAGGTGCTCAAGGCCAGCGAAATCAGCTGTTTCTAGTGTCCGGGCGTCACAAGCAGAGCTCACAAGCTCCACACAAGATGGCTAGTTGGGTGGGGATGGAAATTGGTCACCTACTTTTCTTACATAACACTCTGCCTCGAAAGCCCACCCCTTTTTCAGTTGCTTGCGCGACGCGACGCCGAAGTGACGACTGCATGACTCCGAGTGGACGGTATGAACCGATGCGGCGTCGACGGTCTATCAATCTATGAAAGTGTAAAGACAAACGATGTCGTCTGTATCGTAGACGGTGGCTTTCGTTAATCCTCCAGGGTCATCCTCAGCCATTGTGAAGAGAAGATGCAAGCGAAGCGACGACAGAGACATGTTCAGAATGGAGAAAGACGGAACAACGCAACCAGAGAACACGCATGAACACACGGACCGTGAGATTTGCCCCGCGCCTGCGCAGACGACGGGGCGACGGTCCCGGAGCCCCCAGAAATGTTTCGAGTGACTCTCGCAGGAGCGCGCCACGATCGCGGCCAAACTCAGAACGAGGCCTATTTCCAAAAAGCCCATCAGGTTTTCATAAGGTGCCTTCAAACTGGTGACTATAGTCGGTGACAGGTCAAGAACGAAGTGGAGCTCCTCCCACCCCTTTCCACTTCAGCGGAGTAAACGGTGGAGAGGAGGTCGCCTCCTCTCCAGCGTTCGCTCTTCTAAAGTGGAAAGAGGTGAGAGGAGCTTCTACTTCGTTCTTGACCTGTCACCGACTATAGAGACAGTCGCGAGAGCGACTGGCGACAAGCGACCACCGACGTTCACGCTGCGGGCACAACCGGGCGAGATGATCAAGTGGGAGGTAACATCACGCAAGCTCGAATTTTCGGCGAGAGGTGCCGGATGTTGCTGACGTCACGCAACGTCCGGTTTCTCTCGTCGAAAATCCAAGCTGGCGTGATGTTAATCCTATCGGATGCGCCAATCACGGCTTGTGGTTTGGGTGCGGTAGGAACCGGGGAGTCGGGTGCTGGAGCTGGAAATACGTACCCTTGTTCCTACTGGCTACATATTCAAGCGACCGACCAATCGATTAAAAGGTACCAATTAAACCAGTTCACTTTTATCATCGGTGCCCAGCCCTAGTTATCTGCTTACACTCCAATGTCTTCTCCTCCTTGGCAACAGACAAAGGTGTCGGGCTGTGAGTCGCACGGTCTTTAATTCGAACCCCGCTGCGGCGCTTAGAGCATCTCGCAGATTACGATTAATCGTATTTATTTATAATCAGATGTGATTATTTGTTTCAATTAAAGGGTCACTGAGAGCCCCCAAAATGATTTTTATTGTTGTTTGACAGGCGATTTTTTATTGTTTCAGAAGACTACGCGATCAGTATATTGCTAAAGCGTCACGTATATTTTTAATAAAGTACAAAAAACGCAACTGCTCGAAACCGAAACCGAAACATGACTGGGGAGGAAAAAGAAATATAGGGAGGAGAGAGGTGGCGAAAGTCACGTGGTTGTGATACTTTTTCTTCCCAAACAACACATTTGAAGCTTTTTAGAAACTACAAAAAGTGGGTATCGTATTTTTTTTTCAATGTTTAATATTGAGTGTGTGCCTTCGGTAATTCACGACTTTAATTATATTTGTTGTTGTGTGTAAACCATCGAAAAAGGCACGCGGCCATGGAGAAGATAGTGAGCGCCACTCAAACCGGCCAAATCTCGATCGGCTGTTTTTGTTCGGAAAACAAAACGAATTTTGAGCACCGAATGGTTTTCTCGGTAGTTGGGCTCGCATATATAATGTACAAATGAAAACATTGGTGAGCATAAATACCCTGTCAGTGTCCCTTTAAACTTTTTGTGAGATTTCTATGAATTTTAGCGCCTATCCTGGAATATATATGCCTTATGTTACCCTGACCCGTGTGTAAAAGTTTTCGTAAGCTGAGCACAACGCTTCTTGCTTGAATGACAAGGGAAAATAAAATATGGGCTAACTATACTGGTAGGACTCATTATAAATTACTATGATCCCGCTAAATTTGTTCTGAAAATGGCGCTATGGTTTCGTGGACAAATCGATTTATATGCGGCACCCTCGGTTCCACACCATTCAAAAAGGCTCCGGGGTTGGTGATGTCGACTTCCCCCGCGCTTTCCCCTTGCACGCACTCACAAATTTGACTCTCTCTGCGTCTCGATCTTCAGTTTCCGCGTTTCGAGCATGCTGCCTGTGGGGATTACGTCTACAGCATCGCTCGCTTCGTCGAAGTTAGAGTCACTTTATCTAACCAAAGTCTTCGAAACTGATGGCAGGAGCGACGAGAGGGATTGTTATCAAGAAATGTTGGGAGCTGGTCATTTTTACTGCGATTCGCTTGCGACCAGCTCGACCGACGACCAGTCACGGACGAACTTGCCGTGGACGCCGTCAGGGTTGTCAGTATCGCAATACAAATGTATTCGAATAGTATTTTAGAAATACTTTTAATATTTACATCTCTGCATCCCAATATTTTTCAATCAGTATCTGTATTTCAGTATCGAAATACATTTTTGGTCTATTCTTTGTATGGCGATACAATCCAGGGCCAATGCATCTCGCTACAATGCTCGAGAAATCAGTGACTCCCAAGCGAAAACTCAAGAAACTGTTTCCTTCCCTCTTTTGTGCCTTAGAAAGGTAGAAGGTAGAGTAAATGGGACCTTGAGATTTATTATCAAGCAGACCAAGGTTTTCTTCGAACATTATGGCCCCGGCATTGATGACACCCTTCCCCACTTTCCAAATACACATATGTCTTCAGGATTGCTCTAGTTGCACAACTATTTTTGTAGAATCAAAACCTTGAAGACACTTTGGGTACGAGCTTTATAACTGTAAATTGCACTACCAGCCCCATTTACTAGGGCGAGCGTAAAGTTTATTCCTTCAGATCAACAGGTAATATAACATAATTTCATTTAAAGGCGACACCTTGAAGTGACTGCAGAAAAGGTACCTACATGGGACTCGAGGATGCTGAGTTTTCAGGAATGTTTGGGAAGATATAAAACGAATTTAGAGGTTCGTGTGATCTTTTATTGCTTCAAAGGCGTGCAATTTATGTAAAGGAGGACTGAATTTTATTCTGGATAAAAAGTATTACCAACATACTGAAAACATCCCTAGTTCACACAGCTTTCTGTTAAATGAAAAATGGCAATTTCAGGCGAAAATAATTTCGGACTCGATAGTGTCCAACTTCAAATTTAATCTTTCCTCACTATTCGTATGAGTTTTTGTTTTCACTGGAGGACTATTTTTTTGCTTCAGAAGTAGAAACCCTGTGGACGAAGCCTACTTGTTACCACCCCCAATGGGAGCCGTCATCCCTGTGTTTGTTGACACTTGTGGAGCGCTTAATCTCCTTCGCTAATATGAGTATTTGCCCAAATTGGCAGCGGCTGAATGACGAGCTATTTAAAAAGCTACTTCTCACCAAATGTAGTCGAATGTAGCAGCAAAGTCGTACGTGTACATATGTTTTGTGCTGCTTTCATATGAAAAAGTAAATATGTAGCCATAAGTTGTTTAATTTCTGATTTAAAGATGATAACATTTTACCTTTAATACAAGAGAAAACATCGCATAAAGCTATTTTTTTATGTATGACACTATTAACAATTTCTCAGGTGCGTGCAGGATGGGAGCTTCAGAGGGCGGGGGGCGAGAGCGAGAATCGCGTTGGGGTTGACGAGTTGCGTGAGCGGTTTTGGTCGAACCGTGGTGAGGCGGGCTTGGACGATTATGGGGGCGCCCAGAATGAGAGAGAATTCATGATCACGCAGTTTATGGGCACCATGGTGTGACTAACTTGAGCAGTGTTCTGTGATAGCCACAGGAAAATTAACAAATTTCGTAAATTTGATATTGCGATTACTAGTGCTTTAAAAAACGCCAAACGTTGTGTATATACTAAGTAGCTCAGGAACATTGTGTTTGAAGAGTATTCTACCCATTTAAGTTTTGTGTCCTAACCCCTTTGAATACATCCAGCGTGAAAACCTTCGACGTTACTTAGTTTTCTTTTTGTGATTCACAATGACAATTCGTTTTCTTAATCTCGAAGTTTCTGTTGAGACTAGATTAATATAAAATAATGATAAGTAGGTTTTATTACTATTGGATTGGTTCAGAAAGGTAACGTACGTATTGAACGTCGGAATTGCGAAGCGCGTAAACCAAGTGAAGCTGTATAGACCATCCCATTTAGCGCTCTCTGGGCGGCACCATTTTGTTCGACAGCAGCGCTCTCTCCATACATCCGGGAAATTCAGCGGGTTCGGTGGGGTAAAACGAGAAAGAGGGGACGCGCCCGACTCCGCTAGCAGACGGCAAACCGGGAGGTTGCCATTCTCCATCTTTGGGCTGTAGCGGCGGGCTGTACGGAACATCGAACTCTCACTCGTGGCTGCCGTAGTGAAGTGGTTCGCGTCTTAGAATAGTTGTGGCTGCTCCAAAATCAGCCTATAGCTTTCTGTTGTTCTAGTTCGGTAAATTATCAACTAGCATATCTTTTTTCCGTTACTTAAATAGCAGTTGAGTCAGCCGGCAGTACTACCCTCAACTACTGCGTATATTGTGGCTGGAGAGCACGTTTTTATTTATTATTTCAGACTTCCACTCATGGTCGCTAAAGGCCTACACCAGTACGAACTTTGTATAGTAAAAAAGGTACAGCAACCGGATTTACTTTTCGCCGGAGAGACCAGCCAATCTGACACAGTTTTCCCTATTTATTTTTTTATTTTTTATTTCCACGCAGGTAACAGCGCAATTGGACCCTGTTAGTCTTTTTTTTATCTAGCATAGTATTACACGATAACTGGCATACCAAAATATGCGCATCTGCGCTTGAGATTTCCAAAATGACGCTATTTTAAACAGAGTTTGCACGCCAGCCGGATGCCAGGTACTGCCCACTCGGCAGAGCAGACGACATGCGGGGTGAGAGGGAGAGGGCATTTTTTCTCTCCATTACCCTCTCTGCTATGACCCTAATGGAACGGTCTATATCAAGCCTCCGCGTACGATCGAAGCAGTCAAGCGGGGAGATTCGAATAATTCATTTTTCAAGACCTGCAAGGTGTGTTACTTTGATTGATCAGGCGGGAGCCACATGCAATTGCATGACTGGAAGTAGGCCTTTTTCACCGTTTTAGAATTGGAGCAAAGGAATTCGCTTTTGTCTTGGGACGGTGGCGGTAAAACAGTGGTCTTTATATAGGTGTCACGTTAACCTGAAGAATCGTGGAGAGGCAATTGGAGAAGTTTGAGTGATATAGTCGCGCCTATAACAAGGTAAATGAATGATAACTTCCAACCAACAACTTTACGGTGTTAAAACTCGACACAAACATTTGATATCGTATATGAGCCCGAATTTATTCAAAATGTAGCTTCGGAGAAATTTATAATGCACATGAGTTTAATAACAAACTACACAAGCATGTTGGGTGCTACATTTTGCGAGGCTGATGTTTGGGGGCATCACCAAGCCCCTTCGTGGGGGCGTGAGTTTAATATTTTTGTTGCGTTATCGTCCTAAAAGTCTCCAGAAAAACAAAACGCATGTCTTTATTTTACCTCTCTACGCGATTTTGACGGCGGCGTTTGTCCCGACTTTAAGCAAATTGTGAGAAACAAAACTCGCCACATGCACAGTGTACACTTCGATGTAGGTGGCGCTTTGCTGGGGGAGGGGGGGTATTTTTAGCAATGGCGCCAGGAATTCTGCGGGAAGCTGCCATAGGCGCGATTCGGTCGTAAAAACAATGCAGATTTTTAACTCTTCTAAAGTATGATGATAATGTAAGTAAATGCAAAGGTGCTAGCGAGCTGGACAAGAATGACGAAAATAATCTCTGAAGAAGGGGAACAAAGAGGCCAAGGGAAACACACAAATCTCTAAATACAGCTAGGTTACTGGTGCGCGACCAAAAAACTCCTCCTTGTCCTGGTAGCCAACCAGGGACATCTCCATATCCAGTGGAGCGCTCTGCCAACTGAGCCAACGAGGAGATAGACGTCAGTAGTGCAATGGGGTTTTATCAGCTGCCAACAGTCTAACACCAACAAGGGTGAACGGCCTGCTTTTTTAAAGTTATGATGATAATGCAATTAGGGGCAAAGGTGCAAGCGAGCTGGACAAGAGTGACGATACCAGGACCAGGCTGATTTTTCCGTCGAGCACCAGTCTGCTTGCTGTGTTTGGAGATTTGTGTTGGTCCTTTGTCCCCTTTGTTCCCCTTCTCCAGGGAATATTATCGTCATTCTTGTCCAGTTCGCTTGCACCTTTGCATTTATTTGCATTAACATCATGTCTTTAAAAGTGCAGGCCGTTCACCCTTGTTGGCGTTAGACTGGTGGCAGCTGATAAAACCCCTCTGCTGTACTGACTTCTAACTCCTACTTAGTTCAGTTGGTAGAGCCATCCACTGGAAATTGAGAGGTTCCTGGTTCAACACCTGGGTCAGGCGGATTTTTTCGGTCACGCAAACGTCGCCTAGCTGTGTTTGGAGATTTGTATTTTTCATTTGTCCCCTTTGTTCTCTTTGTCCAGGGTTTATTTTCGTTGTCGTCTTTTGAAGTGGCCGGTTTTCCAACGGGAAGAAAACATCATTGGTGGTGATGCGTGTGCAAATTCACTGTTGAAGGGTGTGTGTGTACCTATTATCAAGTGTTCCGTCACCGAGGCTCTACCGCTGTGTTATTTTCTCGGGTTGTGCGTGAGCTTAGAAACGGTAAGGATATAAGCTCCCTTCATTACCTTTCCACTTGAAAATTTCTGTGATGGTGTCATAACAGCCGTGTTGTCGGCTAGTTGGGGCAAATTTTTGGCGACGCTGTAGAAGTCATAAGGCGCCGTTCCCTTCGCGTGACCGTAGGATTTATTCGTGTGTTATCAGTTTTTTAAACGATTTTGTGATTATCTAAGGTGCCAAGGTTAGAAATAACCGTATGTGAGTAATATCAAGTTTTATTACAGATCTCGATAAACAGAAAATGCTGAATGCGATTAGATACCTCGTCACTCAACAATAACCTTTTCTCCTTGCACGGTGTATGCCTTCTAAAAAATCGGTAAAGAAAACATTTTTCGTGCCTTTGCTTGTGGACAATTGTGCATTTAAACTGTCTGACAAAAAAAAAGCGTCCCAGTTGCTTCAAATCTGCGGCATGCGTGTATATTCTTACCGCACGGTTAATTTTGTTGCCAGAGCTCTGCGGTTCCAGCCGGTTTGAAACTATTAGAACGCACATGTAACCTCATTGCTTGTTGTGTGTTTGCGATGATGCTTGACATGACTATAATCTTTTGATTATGTGTTGCATCCTTGTGCACCGTTCCTGCAACGACGTTTTCTTCCTACGCGGCTTGGGTGACTGGTGGTTCTGCTTCCTCATTTTCCACCCACACCTTTCTTAGCGCGGATTGTTTTCTTGCTGGGACAGGGCACCTGAGTCACCGCTGCTTGGGTGGTGTCGACTACCGCCGCCACGGCAGATTTAATTTGCGAGCAGATTTGCTTAGCAGAAGTTTCCGAGCGGCGGCCTCTTCGGCGCTTTCCTTGGCGGCTTAAACGACGCCAAGGACAAGTACTTCGGGCAAGTAAAAAAATGGATGGCACCACTTGTGCCGAGAGTACAAACCTTTTCCGTGCTTTCAGCAGTAAGTTTCCACTTGCTCCACGTAATAAGTCTTGTAAATCAGGTGTCGTCTGAAATGTTTTTCGCAAATACAATCACCGGGCTGAAGCTTGCCGTCAAAGCGGGGAGTTGCACGATACCATTATGTGAGCCGATCGGGGTCCGCCGGTGCTTTAAGTAAAGAGACTTGCTCCCTACACGAGCGGTTCTTGGAGCTACAATTGGGCCCAAAACATTTCTTGCCCGTTGCGAGGCTTTCAACAGATGAAGGTCGAGGGACCCTGGGATGCAAGTATGCAAGTGGCGAGAAAGTCGAAACTGGCGGTTTACGAAATTACCGCGAAACTTTCTCCAGTTTTAATCGGCGAGAAAGAGGTCACATAAGCCAATTCTGTCCAAAAGTACTTTGGGTAGAAGCTTTGCGCAACACCGCGCTTGGTGCCGTGCCATGGTAGAAGGCATACACCTTTCGACAAGCATTTGTGAAATGTCAATCTTACACCCAAATCCGTCAAGCTACAAGCTTGTTCAACCTCTTAACGTTGTATAACAGCAAGGTGGTGTGTGATGGCGTTCTTTTCATAACGTGAGCGATGGTTTAATGCGTGCACAACATTCCCTCAAGGAGACGACGGGGACGTTGTCTGCTCCCTGTGCTCCCTCTCCTCCGACAACAGCACCGCTGCGGCCGCCCAGGGAGAAGAGCTCGTGGGAGTGAGTAGCGAACCCAATCTGGCTGCGCGCTCGCTGTGGAGCGTAGGAAAGTGTCTTCACCTAATCTCCTTTCTTACACCATGGCCGCGTGTAAGAATGCATACAAAATAAATATTACTTCAGTGCATAACATTATATTTATTTACTAAATATATTATTTAACCGCTCTTAAGTACCACTTAAATGAATGAAGAGCCAACAGCGAACAAAGAGAAAAGTAGAGAAGGCACCGAAATAAAGTCCGCTGGTGGTCCCCCTGATGACTTCAAGAATTAGTGGACTTTCGCTCGTATTGATATACTTTGTACGTAATCCTCATATTGATTTTCAGTATTCCTTGCGCGAACAAATTTTTTGACTATTCAATTGATCAAAAATGCTTGCCAAAATGTTTATATGGGCAGGTTGGTTCATGAGCATATCGGTGTAAAACAGCATAGCCTGACACGGACAAAGATGAGACAGTACACAGCTCTGTCCTGTACCAGTCACGTCTTCAGTTCGTCAGTGTTCCGTTGCGCTGTTTTATCCCGAAATGACGGTAAGAGTTCGATCATGTTCAGTGCTTCTAAATAATCCAATTATGGAAGATATATTACAACCGCTATTAGAGTTGCACGGAAAATTACAGGAGGACGCTTAAGCTTCACCTTTAAGAGTGGAACGATAAATTTATCCAAGTGTGTCTGCGTGGCCTAAGATAAAGAGCGTTATCTTGGCGTACTTGTAAGCGCGAAAGCTGAACGGTTGACCATGGGGGAGGCGCCGACCAAACGAGCGCTGAGCATTGAAAAACGATACGGCCGTCGTAACGAGATAACGGAGGTCGAACATGGCGGTGGAGTCACGAGCGAAACGGCAGAAATCGAGCGGGATTTTTTCGATTACTAGAGTACCTAACAGTACCTTATTCGCGTCGAGTCCAGTCAATGTGGATAGTTTTAAACGTGATTTTTTTGCCTTTAATGCCGCGGTTAGACCGCGAAACAAAACAGGTTTTGAAAGCGGCCATCACTGTCGAAGATGTTTTTGTTTGCTATTGAAGCCCTGAACCCGGGAAAGTCCCCTGGACCAGACGGACTCAGCGCTGCGTTTTATAAAGCTCTGAAGCATGAACTTTTAATAGTACTGGCCAATGTCGTCAATGAGGCTTTCGAACTAGGCGCACTACCTCCATCGTTTTTGTCGTCCCACACCATCTTAATTCCGAAATCTGATGACATTGTAAAACTTCGGCAGGTAACTTCGTATAGACCTATCAGTGAGTCTAACTAATGTTGGTTATAAGATACTTATGAAGAAATTGGCCAGGAGGTTGCAGACTGCAATTGCGGAAATAGTTGGCCTCCACCAAACAGGTCGGGATTAAAGGGAGGACCATTTTCACAAATATCCATAAAGCACGGAGTGTGTTGGTGTGTTACGACGCCATGCATAGTGGTGTGGCAATGCTACAAATAGACCTAGAGAAAGCGTTTGATCATGTGCCACACGACGTGTTGTTTGCTGTTCTAGATCACGTTAATAGTGGCTCAGTGATACGCGAAGGCGTACGCATGGCTGGTAGAGGCTGCACAACGGGCCTTGTAATAAATCAGTCCGTCGGCAAGCGAATTCAAGTGCAGCGCTCTGTTCGTCAAAAGTGTCATGTCACCTCTCTTTTTGTTACCTGGAATCATTTTGTTTAAGTATTATAAGGCGCCAGTGTCAGTAAGTTCAACTTATATTCATCTGAAGTACGTATCCTTGCTTATGCGGACGACATTGCCATTTTCTGTACGAATCACACGAGTATGATCAGAGTTGTCAATACAGTCTAACATTTTTGTCGTGTAAGTGGTAGTGTGGTCAACTGGGATAAATGTCTGGGTTTCTGGCATGGAAAATAGAGTTGTACCCCAAGTGTGTTTGCAAATGTTAAATGGGTCACCACTGCAGGAAAGTACTTAGGAGTGCCTCTTTAGTATTACCTAGAGAGTGAGGAATATTGCCGCAGTCAAGCAGTAGAGCTTCGCGAGAAAGCAAAAAAATGAAGCGGTTTTCGATTTTTCGATTTTTACGCGTGTCGCAGTTTGCAATTTATTTCTTGTGAACAAACTGTGGTACGCTTTGCATGTGTTACACTGTTCTCGTGTGAACGTGCAAATACTGCACCGGACTTCTGCGGTGTTCATTTGGGGCTCGTCTTGAGAGCGAACAAGCAGAATGAACCTTTTTTCGAAGAGTTCGCGAAGGATGACTAGGCTTATCTCACTTGTTTTTGCGCTAAATGGTAAATCGTTTCTGCTATTTTCGTGATGTTAGTGATTCGTTTTCGCATGCTATTTGTCAAGTCAAGATTAGGTCGATGTTTGCCTGAGTTTGTTGTTTCCTTCTCCACTGTGACCCGCGGTATTCACGGTTACCTCAAAGAAGTAGTTGCATCATGCCGCTTTTTGGCGGCCCGTTTTTCTCTGGAGTATTTGAGCGCAGTAACACGAAAGCGGTTCTATAAAGATGTTTGCGAAGCTGTTTTTCCTGTTCCCGTGTACAGGACTTTGTACTGTGCAGGCCCACGACAGGACGTCTTGAAACATGAGAAAAAGAAGAGAGTAGCACCCGGGGTCAAGTCATTTCTCTCTAAATTACATACCGGCATTTTATTGGTTAAAACATGGAAGGAGGAGAGGGGCTTGTTTGTACCATGGGGTCTTCGTTGTTTCTTATGTCAAGAGTGTTGGTCTTAGAGTGTTGGGATGGCGTATTGCTTTAAAGTGTCCTACAGCGCACTTTGAAGAAAGGTTTACCACTTGACACCCATGGGATTAGGCACCTGCCGGTAGAAAACGAGGGAGGCGCTCCATTCGATCTTGTTATGTTGCTGGGCCTGCATAGTATCTGAAGGTCTCGGATGGCTGTGCACCATGCACCGTGATGTGCGTGAAGCTAAGGAGTATTTCCGCGAAAGTATAAATTCATTTGGTGGAGTACTTAAGGCTCAGAAATGCACGCCTGAGTGGCTGCCCTGCATTGAAATGTTGTTGAAAAGGAGCAAATATTAACCCCATATATGCTAGCCAAGGCCAGCTGGCAATTTTAGCATTATTTCTCGTTTTGCGTTCTGGTGTGTTTTTATCTGTTGGGACGTGTCCAAATCCGGCAATAAAGAAGAAAAAAGTCTGCGCAGCCTAGTCAGTAGCGTATTAGGCTCGCGGCCGAAGGATCGTGGGATGGAATCGCGCCTAAAATTCTTAGTTTTTTTTTTATTTGAGGCAAATTAATTATTTTATCAAGTGAAATCATTTGCGACATGCGGCAACCTTCAATTCGCCATTACTATGTTCACTATCACTGCATGCGTGACGTCACGTTTCACATCAGCGCTGTGGGTTGTTTGAAATTCCCCGTGAGGTCATGTGGCTGTGACGACACGACCCTACCGACCAATCAGGATTTTTTCGTCCCACCAACGCCGACACTTTTTTCCCACGAGCTTCTGAACGCTCTCGCGTCAAAATCTAGTTGTACGCCTGATAGAAAGGCATTAGCTTCTGAAACAGACCCTTACCGACCAGATAGGCGCAAGTTCCCAAACGTTGGTTTGAACTACTTGGAGATAAAACTCCTCCAGAGCCTCGCCATAGCAACCTGCGCTTCGTTTAAAGGCATTGTTCTTGACAAAGTCATGTTTCTTAGTCACAAAAGTCGAGTACCACTAAGATGCTTTTCAATGACTTTGTATTTTATTTGTGCGACTGTGGGAGTTTAGGGAGGTTTCGCGATTTTACGTGACAAAAAGAGGCAGTTTAGTTGACTCGTAGTTTGAATAGATGGTCTCACGAATCAATTAACAGCAAATACCTTTTTACCTTCTTCGCGGCTATCTCCTGGTAGAAGTAGTGTGCATTTTACTTAATGTCGAATATACTATACATTTTCACGTGACAGACAAAATACTAGTCAGAAATATTTTTTTCTTAGGTGAGGTGTTTAATGGTCAAACATAACATTGTCCTTACATTGGTTCAGACGAACTCGAAGTAGAGTTTAATCTTCCGAATATAATTATTAATGATGCAAGTTCCTTTCAAAATGTACCTCAATTCATCTTTGGTGCTTTATTACCCGGTTGGAGTGGGTTGACAAGGTGCCTTGAATATATTCTCAGTGAAATGAAGTGCAAAACCTTCAAGCTGATTTTAAAAGTGACAATTCAAGTTCTTACTTTTTGATATAGCACTGACTGTTCAAAACGCAAATAGAGGACGTAAAAACTCCAGATTGCTTTGGTTAACTGTTTCTTAAAATGACGTAAAATGCCGTAAAATGCCGTTTCTATTCTTTCAAACTTATATCTACGTAGATAAGTCGCGAAGGACAAGTAAACTACAGTATTTTCACAAGCAGCTGTTTTAATAAAATTAACTCCTTCGTAATCCCTTGAAAACGTTTGGTCGTCACATTGAAACTCGTACGCATCCACAGAAGAGCGATATGCACGTGCCTTCCCCTCTCCTCATCGTGCAAAGGTCATATAAAAAGAGCAGGGAGAGGGAGGCCAACCCCTGCTAGATAAGCACCCTGTAGTTCTCGGTGTTCGATGTCACCCTAAGAAGGCCACCGCGAGGCACAGATTGCGCAAGTCAGAGTTCGGCGGAGTATCGCATTAGACCGTTACGAACGCCCTTCCCAGCTGACCGCTGACACGACAGTCCTGTCCAACCCACCGTGGTCCCACGGGTGCCCCGCGTTGGACTTCGTTAAACGGACACCAATAATTCAGCAGTACAGCTTTGTATTTTATGAGGTGATTGTGAGGGACACTTGCCATCATTCGCTTCTCCGCGCGCGCATGCGTGAATTACGGGAGAGTCAGTGTCCTCCTCTTCTCATCGAGCCCAAGACCGGGTCGCAAGACGAGGAGCTCACTGGATCTGCCGCAGTCTTCACAATGACCCGTACGAAGAACGAGCGGACTGAAGAAGAGGTAGCTGAACAGAACCGCGACGTGTAGAACTTGACCGTGTTCGACGTTCCAAGAGGACGTCGGGGGAGAGACGTTCTATGAGAGAAGAAACTTAGCAACAAGAAGAGACGAGAGCTACGTCAGAACGCCGAGCATTGGTTGGGACGATTAGTGGGTGGAAGCAAAGCTAGCAGCCTTTGTCTATCATCACTCTTTGGAAGTGTTATGTTGCATAACGCCGGCGTCCAGCCTTTGGCGTTCGCGTTCGAAAGCGTTTGACAAGAGCAGTGGTTACAGATGCAGCTAGCTTTGCATCTACCCCGTAATCCTTCCAACCAGAGCTCGGCGTTCTGATGCCCCCCCCCCCCGCGAAGTCTCGTCTCCTCCTCTCCCTCCGTTTCTTGTCGCGTAGACTTCGCCGCATTTGAATGAGCGATATATAGCTTCTATAGACAACACGCTGTGATATCGCATTTCGACGTAGTTTGGAGTGAAGCACAGCAGGAACGGTGCCATATTTTTAAAACCTGTAAGTGAACATATTGTGATTTTCATAGCTCATTAAACTCATCTGCCTATTTCAACAAAACATTTTTTTTCTCGATACATTGTATAGGGGCTTTTCAAAGTCATAACGCTTGTTTAATGGAGCCTGGCTTCTTATTGTTTATATATAGATATATAAATATGTTTTTTTTTGTAAATTATTGATACCGTAGCAAACTTGCCGCAAAACTAAAAATAACAACAACGCTTCGTGTCTCATCGATGCACCAAATATCTCCAATATAACTGGCTATGAACAACTACAACATGTTAACTTGCGGTTACAGACTACAAAGGTAAAAGCACTTGGTACACGTTTGCAGTAAAAAATCAAGGAATGAACTTGCCTCGTTCAAACAAAAAAGACAGAAACCTGCTCTGAGAAATCTACGCCACCACTTCGCAAAAGATGCGCGCTTGTGAGAAGTGCAGACGACAGATGGCATACCCAAATTACCCGTTTGAAGACCGGGTGATCTGAGTTGATAGCAGACGATCCCGAAAAAGAACCCGAACGGGACGGCGCTCCCTGGAGAGCCCATATTACAGAGAGTTCCTAACTGCTCAGTTGGGGTCACGTGGTTTATGGGCCCCATTTGCAATACGGGCTGCGAAGAGGTGACGAAAGCGTTGCTCGTCTGCAAACGTCTTCGCCTTCCCTCCTGCTTTCCACCTCCCCATGCGAAAAAGCAGTGCGTGAGCACTTGCGGCCGATAGCCGCAGGAGGTGTCCGACATTAAACTGCAAACCATCCCCAAGGTTTGAGGTGGACCTTCTCTACAATCTAGGCTCCCTCGCTCCCTCAACCCGGTGTGCGCCAACGGTCGGCAGCACTTGTCACTACGCGTGCGTCGTCTGCGAAGTGGCGGCGGAGAACATTGACCTAAACAGGTTTCTTCTTTCTTTTTGACGAGCTAAAGTACTTCCTTGTTTGTTTTTTTGTTTTTTTAATGTAAATTTCTACCGCCTGTTTGCACCTCTTTGGTGAATTGCAGCACGATACTTTGAGAAACCTATTTTTAGAGCGCAGATCTGAGGCGCCCGTGTCCGGCTTGAGCGGCGTCGGCGTAACCGCGCGGTGCATTATGGGAAACGTCCCCTAATGCAACGCATGGGACCGTCGTGACGTCACGAGGATCACCGGTGACGTCACGAGGGTGACATTTCCGCATCCTGCCGAAACTTTACCGTGCCGAAACGTCACGGCGGTGCATTATGGGACGTTTCCCATAATGCACCGCGCGGACGTTTCGGCACCGCGCGGTGCATTATGCGCAAATGTCCCATAATGCACCGTGGTGATGAGCGCCTTGCATTAATGAGACGTTTCCCACAATGCACCGCGAGGGAGGGAGGAGGATGAGGGAGTTGGAGGAGGGGAGGAGGAGGAAGAAGAGGGGAGGAGAAGGAGAAGGAGGAAGAGGGGGACGAGGCAAGGAGCACGGGAGGAGTAGATGAGGAGCGAGGAGGAGAGGGTACGGATGAGGAAGAGGAGCATCCCGTCCCCTCCCTACCCTCCCCTCGTTCTCCTCAAGAACTGCGCTCTAAATCGGCATTACAGAAAATTGTAAAGGTCTTTAATTTTTTTTTTTTTTTGCGGGCCGTTTAAATGTTTTTATTGCTTTAGGTTGCAATCATTATGTGATCTCATTGCTTTGATCAAATACAATTACCGTTTCACGGCAGCTACTGCCCTGACTAACTCATAGAACTAGCTTAAAGGGTTACATGATTGTATTTGCCTTGCTGTGTTTACTAGGCCCCGGCGACAGCAACTCCGGCTCCGGCGACAGCAACATATGTTCATCAACAGTCAAAATCTTTGTTCTCGGTCGCCCTGATGCCCGACATATTTGTCACATCATGGGGACGTCAGCACAAGAGAGTCAACAGCAACATCCTTGCCTCGGTGTGACAGCGTTAGGCAACACAAACAGCAACAACGTGTGCTCGACAACGCGTGTAGCCCAGATCGGTGGATGAGCGAATTTCGTGTCGTCAGCAGGAAAACACAGATAGCTTCAATGGCAGAGTCGCCTATCAATAACCTGTTTTTAAAAGTTTACTCAAATATTGGTGTGGAAAATTTTGTTTAACAATAATTAAGGCTGGCGTGCAGCTAAAATAGTTCTGCCTGCGCAACAAGTCAGTGGCATATCTGTCGGGGTTTGCCAGTGTCGCTCAAGGCGACACTTGCAAACACATTTTTCATATTCGGTCATTGATGTTGGTGTACAAACGTTGTCAATCGTCTCAAAGCAGCCAACTTTCACACTGGGCCAGCCGCACGTCGTGCCACTCATTGGTGACGGGCAAGGAATTCCACTGCCGAACGGAAAAGTCTGAGTAGGTCGCTCTAGACTAATTTGTATAGGCTCTGCTTCCAAAACCGAAATATCGCGGGTGTTTTTTTTTCGTTTTTTCTTTTTTTTTTTTGTTGCCAACTTTGTATTGGCGGAGAAGCTGTCGTTTGCGTCGAGCTGGATCCAACCTTATGCGGGAAACCGACATTGCAGGCACCATGTTTCGGGCGGAACATGTTTCTTGCTTTGCGTTTGCGAAATACTAAACATTCTAGACTAATATCGAACGAATTCCAAGAATCCTTGATCATTGATAATTATGTGTGGCCACGGGGTACTGCATAATCGACAAAATTTTATAACGCGAGCAATTTTTTTTAATACGTTTAAAATAAGTCTGGGAAGAAGACGACACGGAGGATGATCGCGCTGCTCGTGTCTGCTGCGCTCGCGGAGTGATACGCGACCGGCACATCCGGGCGCCTCGGACCAGACAACAGAGCGCAGCTACGGGCTTGCGGAGGGATGAGGTTTTTGTCGGCCACTACGTACTGCCCAGGACATAGAGAGAAACAAGAGACAAATGACTGGACGACGGCGCACGCGATTCGTGCCGACGCACTCTATCTTGTCCACCCCGTATGCCGCAGCACGCCGCCCTAGAGCCACGCCATCTAAACCCCCTATATATCCTAGGAAATGTGGCGCCATTCATTGTTGTGGAAATGCTCGAGACACGTGTCGCGCGCCTCACTTCTGGGAAGAACATGGCGTCTGAAATCTAGCTCAGTGCTGCGCTGTGCCGCCATGATCTTCCCAAGGGCCGCACGTTGCAAATGCCTCGTGCATCGACGCGCCTTGCGCTACTTTTGAAACATGAAGGGGCTTTAACGCCATCCGCGCCTCGGGTGCTCCTGCAGGAGCGACGGTCGCTTCCCGCAGTGCGGCCTTGGATTCAACATGGTCGCCCTGGGAGCGCCAGTGCGATATTCTGCTCCGCAACCGGAGCATACACAGTTACTCTAGGTCGCTCTCTCGCTCCACAGCCGACGGGAGGAACGGCGATCTGCAGTAGCGATCGCAATGCGTCCTCATTCTGCAGTAGTCTGGTTCGTAAAAAAGTATGTCCTTCCCGGTTCAACGTCTTTCCAGCGCCTACCTAAAGCAGCGAGGATAATTGTGAAAAAGCAGAACACCTACGCATGCAGAGGATACAAGATAACTCATTATGCTATGCCTTAGCCGGTGGAATAATAACGTGAGAGCTTTCGACTGTACTAAACTCCACGAGTTTATCACATGCTGAAAATGCATATTGCGGTGTTTATAACATGGAAAAAAATACAATGAAAATATTTCTCTCGTTCTTTTGGCGCACATTAGCGCGACCAATTACTCGCTTAATTCATCGATTAAAGGGGCCGATTAATCGGGTTGAAATATTTTATCGGTGCCCAGCCCCGTTATGCTCCGTTGACTGGTGAGATTACGTGGGGAGCTACGCTTCGTCATTAGAGAGCCAGCGGCGCGCGTGGATGGCTGCCTGCTTCTGCACTCTCCCGTTAGCCAAACTTAATCTGTATCTACCAACAGAGTGAGAACGGCAGGCCCTGTTCTCGAACGCACGGCCTCTTGCACTCGCTTCATGCCTTCCACCATGCCTTGGCTTGAGCTGCACGAGACTCCGAAGCATTGCCGAAAGTAGAAAGCTCGTGCTGGAGGCGGGACAACTGAAGCCGCCGTTCTCACCTTTCCAGTGACTATAGCTGCTTGCACTCTCGTTGTCTTCCTCTCCTTCGCACCGGGTAAAGGCGTCGGGCTGCAGATCGCAAGTTCAGAGGTTTTAACCGCGCTGAGCCGCTCGGTATAGCTCGCAAATTACAATTAATCGTACTTAATTGTAATCGGATGCGATGAATTAATTTAATTATGACTTCTGCGAGATTTCGATGTTCTTGTATTGCCTGCTATAGGATATATGTATAGGGTGTCTGAAAGGCCGAGGCTCGAACTAAAATGGGCCGCAAAAATCAGCACCTGCACGTAGCGATCTGAAATTTTCGTCGAAGGTGTATTTTAGAGGTGGGTTTTGCCTTGTATAATTACGAAGTGTAGCTCCCTTCTTGCGCAAAATAGGAGCGTAAAACTTGCCAGGGTCAACGGTGGACGGCGACGTGGACGACAGAGTAGAGTGGCGCGGCGCGCTTGGCCCGCATCTTAGTGGACGGCGCTACCTCGGGAGCAGCGTGGGAAGGTGTAGCCGCCATCGCGAGAAAGCAGACGACACGCAAATGAAACCCGTTGGGAGCAAGAGCGCCGTCGTTAAGCAACCACGTTTTCTTTTATTTTTGTCGCTTCCAGTTTTAATATAATTGTCCGAATTCGTTTTTAATCCAAGGGTACATCTAGAAAAAAGCATGCAAATTTTAACAGATTACGGTCGTCGCGGCCAATCTTGATAAGTTTAAAAGGTAGCGCCATCTATCAATACGTGCGCCAAACACGCCAAGCCACT
Organism: Ixodes ricinus; assembly: GCA_037355805.1. NCBI lineage: Eukaryota > Metazoa > Arthropoda > Arachnida > Ixodida > Ixodidae > Ixodes > Ixodes ricinus. Next base: position 38,962 of record JAZHYW010059340.1, on the reverse strand, counting down.
CGACTAGGTCGTCTACGTCGTCATCCGACGTTGACCTTGGCAAGTGTTTGTTCCTATTTTTTACAGAAATAGAGCCACACTTTGCAATTTCACAAGGTAAAAGACACCCGTGAAATATACCTTTGACGAGAGGTTTAGATTGCTACGTGCGAGCGCCGATTTTTGCGGCCCCTTTTAGATTGAACCCCGGCATTTGAGAAGCTCTATATATGCTTTATGTTGCTTTGACCAGCGTATAACGGATTTTCGTGAAACTCAAGCGCAACGCTTCTTGCGTGAAATCGAACCCCACTGACCATATCCTGCGTTAAAACCTGGGTTGCTACCCTTTTTTGTTTTTGCGTGTTTTACTATGAAAAATTTGTTTGCTTTATTCCCCAAAGTTTTAGTTTCGTGTTTATTACACTATTTGAGCTAGATTAGTGTTGGTATAAAGTACATCTAAAAGGTACTTCAAGTAAAATTGAAAGTAAATGAGACGTGATGTACTTCAAGTAAAGTATTAAGTACACTGTGTGCAACGTACTTGAAGTAAAGTACTATAAATACAAAGTACTTTCCAAGTAAAGTGCACGTATTTTAGCACACTCTTTCATGATGCCCTTTCATTCCCCTATACTGTGATTTTTTAACCGGTATGCATTGCCCAGGGGTAATCAGAGGTGCATGACCTATATTTTTAAAAACAGCGGCGAATATTTGATAAAATCAAGTGGCCACAGAGTAGTTATTTTCAGGAATGGAGCCAAATTCAGAAGTCCGTCTTCAGAATTATGCGCCCCTTGCACTGGATTTTTGCACCCAAGAGGGTTAAATGTACTAGGAGCGAGCATGACGTCAGCCCCGTAGCTTCCGCAAGCAATCGTCTCATAGAGGAGTGTCCTTTCCTTAATGAAAAAACAGTGAGTGTGCAAGCGAGCTGTTGATAATTAATCATAATGTGACACCTCAAATTGTGGTGTGAAAAAATTAAAGAAGTTTCAAATAGAAGGAAAAGACAAAAGATAATGTCTTAAAACATTGTGGCGTTCTCCTCTCCTGTTTTTACTTCAACTTGAAAATTTAATTTTTCCGTACTACAGTCTCAGGTGCTACATTATGCTTAATTTTGCTCTCCTGGTATCTTAAACCTCCTTGCTTGCACTGACCGACCGAGAAGTAGCGAGAGTTCAAAAAGATACGGGAATGCCGCCCCAAAACAAACGGAGCGATGCGTTGTCTGCTCACGTTTCTGGTGAGAGTAGGATATCCCTCTCCGTATTTCTTCGGATTTGACAAAGCATTATTTCGTGATACAAATTTAACAAAATCAAATTTGGGAAAGTACTTTGAAGTCGGGAATTGTACTTTCCTCGGAAAGTACCAGAAAAAATACATTAAGTAATGTACAAGTCCATACTCGGAGAATGTACTTCAAGTGCCTGTTTTCGTGTCGTTCCTGTTTTCAAAAACGGAGATCGCCACCTCGCAGAGAACTACCGCCCCATCTCTTTAACCAGTGTTGTGTGCAAAGTACTTGAACATATAATTTTTTCACATGTTGCATCGTACCTTGAGTCTAACAATTTTTTTTATAAACATCAGTATGGTTTTCGTAAAGGCCTTTCCTTTGAAGCACAACTGCTTGAATTCACCCATGACCTACATCTTAACATGAACTCTAACTCTCAAACCGATGCAATATTTCTGGACTTTTCTAAAGCGTTCGACCGCGTTCCCCATTGTCGCCTTTTGTCTAAGCTTTCGTCACTTAACCTTGATTCCTTAACTCTCTCATGAATTCGCAACTTTCTGTCGTTTCGCTCTCAGTATACTGTCTGTGGTGATTTTCAGTCTGACATTACTAATGTAACCTCTGGCGTTCCGCAAGGCAGCGTCCTGGGTCCTTTGTTATTTCTTATCTACATAAACGACCTCCCAAATGCATTGTTTTCAAATGTGCGTTTGTTTGCGGATGACTGTGTCTTGTACAGAAAAATAAACACTCCAGATGACCACGTACTACTCCAGCATGATCTTGATCGCATCAACAACTGGTGCGAAGAATGGCTAATGACACTAAATAAATCCAAATGCCAAGTAATGAACTTCACTCACAAACGATCTCTTTCACAGTTGCCATACACATTAGGCACTTCATCCCTTAGCGTATGTTGATCCTACAAGCATCTTGGTGTCCATTTTACATCTAACCTTTCATGGGTCACCCATATTAACTCTGTGACCGCTGACGCATCTACAACGCTCGGTTATATTAAACGTAACTTAAAAGCGGCCCCTATCCATCTCCGCAAACTCGCTTGCGAAATATATGTCCGTCCTAAACTCGAATACGCTGCCGCGATTTGGAGCCCTCATCAGAAATACCTAAACACGCACATTGAAAAAGTCCAGACTCGAGCAGCAGGCTTTATAACATCTTCCTATTCATATAGCATGAGTGTCTCTCTCCTAAAACATCAATGTTCCCTGCCATTACTCGAAGTGCGTCGAACCATTTTTACTCTGTGCCTAATTGACATGTTCTATTATAACAATCGTTTTTCAAGCGTTACTTTCCTTAAACCCCCTAATAGATCATCTCATCGAACCACTAACAGTAAAAGTTTTCAACGCCTCACTGGGTCAACCAACGCGTTTATTAATTCAGTTGTACCATGTGGCATCCGCGCATGGAACGACCTTCCCGAATCCATAGTCACCATTGCCGAGACCTCACTGTTCCGTGCTAAACTTGAATCTTATTTTCTAACAATGCGCTTCCGCTGAAATCTGTTCCTGTGTAACTTGACAACTTTTTATATCAGTCCAGTGTTTTTTTGTTTGTTATTGTTTTCGTTTTTCTAAATTTGTACTTAGCTGGGTTTTCATTGTATGCTGTGCCTACATGACAACTTTGTGTGAGAATGTATGTGCGTTTGTTCTATTTCCTTTTGTGAAATTATGTGTATAATACCCCCTTACTCAATGCTCTGGAAAAGAGCCTGTGAGGTATTGTGATTAAATAAATAAATAAAAGTAAAGCACAAGATTCCTAAACCTACTTGAAGAAGTACTTTAAGTACAATGTACTTAAAGTACTCCCCAACACTGTGCTAGATTAACAGAAATCAATGACAAATAAGATATATGACCATTTGTTGAGTTAGGAGAGGTACCCTACGTATCTAGCGTCTCAAGTGCGAAGCGTGTAAACCGAGTGGAGCTGTCTATCAAGCTTCGCGTATTATCCAAGTACCCAAGCGGGGAAAATCCATTAATACATTTTTAATACTTGAAAATCACGCTACTTTGACTGATCAGGCGGGAGCCTCATCCGGTTGCATAATTTGCGCTATTCTTTCTCCACTGTCTTAGAATCGGTGTGTCTTGCGTCGTGGGCCAGCGGCGGTAAAATAATGGTTTCTATACAGGCTTGACGTTGGCCTGAAGAATCGTGGAGAACGGAAATAAATGAAGTTTAATAATAGCAATGCCTATAGCAAAGTAAAGAAATGGTGAGCTCCACCCAAATTTACAGTGTTAAAGCCCCACAAACAATTTATTATATCGTTTATGAGCCCGAAGTCATTCAAAATATCGTTCATTTCCACACTACACAAACATGTTGGGTGCAACAATATGCGAGGCTGATGTTTTGGGCAAACACCATAGCCCCTTCGTTGGGTCGGTGTCTTAATATTTTTGTTTCGTTATCGCCCTAAAATTTTACAGACTGACAAAACCGCACGTTTTTGTTTGACCTCATTATGGGCTTTTGACCGCGACGCTGGAATATGCCTTGTTCAAAATTATTTTAGGCAACATGTTTGGCGCAAAAGACGCCGTATATAAGAATGCATGCAAAATTAATTATTACTCCCGTGGACATCATAACATTGTAAGGAAGATGACGACGAAGACAACGAGGTGGTCGTGCGCGTCACGGCCCCGTCGTCGTCTTCATCTTTATTTTTCTAATACTATATATTTACTATAAATATTAATATAACCACTCTTAAGAGCCCATAAATTAATGAAGAGCCAACGATGAACGAAGATAAAAGCAGAAGGAAGCCAAACTTTAGTGTGCAGGCTGTCTACCCCCTGATGACTCCAATAATGTGTGATTTCTCTTGTTTGTGTTCATATACTTTACGTGCAATGCACATATTAATTTTCAAACTTTCTTGTATGATCAATGATTTTGAATATTCGATTGATCAAAGAACCTTGCCAAAAGGTTTCTTGGGGCTAGTTGGTAGATGAAGATATCGGGGTAAACCAGCACGACGGGGCATGAACGAAACTGAGACAGGACACAGCGCAGCTCTGTGCTGCCTCGTCTTTAGTTCGTCTGTGTCCCGTTGCGCTCTATTGCCCCGGAATGATGGAACAAGTCCGATCAAATTTAGTTTTTCTAAATATTATTCCAATTAGAGAAGATATATTACAACCCTTATTAAAGTTGCACGGAAAATCTAGTTGCACGCCCGATAGCTACGTTTAGCTGCTACGACAGACCGTTATCCGGCCACATAAGGCGCTAGCTGACACATACATTTGCGTGAAGAGCTAGACCAGAGAACTCATGCGGAGGTACGTTTTGTTTAAATGCATTCTAATTGACAACGGCATGTTTCTTAGACACAAAATTCGAGCACCAATCGGATGCTTTTCAATGAGATTGTATTTTATTTGGGCGACCGAGCGAGTATAGGGAGGCTTGGCGTTCTTAAGTGATAAAAAGAGGCAGCTTAGTTGACTCGTAATTTTGTTAGATGGACACTCGAATTAATTTTTAAAAAAATACCTTTTTAACTTCTTCGCGGCTATTTCCTGGTAGAACAAGTGTACATTTTACTCAATGTCAAATATAGTATACACTTTCACGTGGCAGACGAGATACTAGTCAGAAATAATTTATTTCTTTGGCTAGGTGTTTACGGCCACATGTCATTGTCCTAAGCTTGGTTCAGACGTTTTCGAAATAGATTTTTAATCTTTCAAAGATAAATATTAATGATGCAAGTTTCTCCCAAAATCTAGCTTAAAGATTCTTTGTTGTTTTATGGCCCAGTTCGAGTTAGTTCACAAGTTGTTCTGAAGATGTTCTTAGCGACATGAAGTGCGAATTCCACAGACTGATTTAAAAGTGGCAATCCAAGTCCTTACTACATTGATATATCACTGAGTGCTCAAAATTCACATAGAGAACGCAAAAACTCCAGATCGATTTGGTAAATTGTTTCTTAAAATGTCGTAAATTGCCGATTCTATTATTTCAAACTTATAGACATAGATAAGCCGCGAAGTACAAGCAAACTACGCTACTTTCGCAAGCAGGTGTTTTAGTAAACTAAACGATTTCGGCGTGTAGAGGACGTGCTCGAAGACTACTAAGAATAATTAAGCCGAATGATTTAGAACCTCGTCACAATTTATGCACACAAAAAAACCCATAAACGGACATACATGTAATTATGTGCACTTCATTTATTAAATAACAGTAATTGGGTGTCAAAAATACTACTGAAGTCGTGTGGCTTCACTCGCCGTATTCTGCTTTCTTCCCTTGGCAATGTACATTGATCCGATCAACTCCATGTCTTCGGCAAAGTACAGCAACATGTGCTGGTATGTTGTTTCCTCGTCAAGAGAATACATTCCAAATGTCTTCTTTACCTTCCCAATTTCTTGTTCAAATTCAGCTTCGACTTCTCGAATGAAAGCTTCTTTTCCTGTCTTGACGAACGCTTTGCAGGCTTCCTTGAACGCTTTCTTGACGGCCCGAAAGAAGCGCTTTATTTTTGAGATCTGAAACATAAAATAAAAGTAAATTCGATATGCATTTTGTATATCCCTCAATAATCTGGCCACGTTCTTAATGAACACACTTAAACAAAAATGCGAGCCTCTTTGTTGTTTTGTTTTTGATGCTGTTAATGTGGTTGTTGTTTTCAATATAGATTCAAAGATTAGATAGTACAAGCCTCAGTTTATAATTATGAGTATTTGAAAACCCTCTACAATAAGGTGCAAGTTGACTGATTTATAAGAAAAACAATATCTAAACAGTCGAAACAAATGTTAAAAGCACTTTAATATTTATTAGCAAATTTTACTACCCGTACTTATCCTATCTTACAAAGAAATCAAGATTCAAAAAATAAATGTCGGGGTATACGTCACAAAGCAGCTGTGGCTACAAGCAGTGCAGCTTGGTCAAATATGCCTTTTGTAAAACTGACGAAGTCAAGTTTCGAGGAACCAGAACAAAAATCAAAAGCACGACAGTAAGACACCATGAGCGCCTAAAATGCATGTCATTGCACACCTCTGCATAGTGTCTTATCATACTTTTTTCCATGAGTAGATGAGCGTCATATTTTTCTGCCTTATTGAATATAAATTTTCCCTAACATAAGTTGTTGACCAATACTCTAAACATTTCACAGACATTTTGGCGTGATCCGAAAAGACTTGTTTTGTCGTTTATCTTGAACGCCGAGGAAATATCCTACCTTTTTTTGGGTGCGTTGGTATCATTTGCAATGGCCTTAACTTGCCGGCCAATTTCTTGAAACATTTCGCCCTTCTGAATGCTTGCGTCGCTTATGCCCTTCTTGTCAGAGGCCAGAGTTGTCACAACATCATCCCCATTTTCCGTAGTTGCAACGCTCGCGCTATTTCCGTAAGAAGCCTCAGTTGTCGCAGCATTATCCTCGTGTGCTGTGGCTACGTCGCTCACGCTATCCGTGTCGGAGGCTTCGGTTGTCACAGATTCATCAGGTTCTGCAGAAACGTTTATAAAATGAACTGTAAACGCATTTTTAATAAAAAGCCGTCAGTTTTCCCAATCACGAACAATTGTTTTATTCCTTACCTTGCTCAATCTTTGGATCTAGTCTGCAAAAAGAACAAGCAATTAGTAACATAATAACAGCTTCATTCAGCTCTACTATAAATGTTTGACTCACGTGGATATGGCAGCTGTAAAGAAGAGGCAAAAAATTGTGTTAGTTGTATTTAGAAATAAGATTTGTAGGAGTTTGTTGGCGTACTGCTAAACACTTCCAAACAAGTATCACTACTTTGGATATCTTTTTTTATTTTGCAATATGGCGTCAGAGCTTAATCACAATGTTTTAGCGATATAAGAAACTGGTACTCACATGCCGATATGACAAGACAAGAAATAGCCAGCAGAAGCATCTTCATTGTCCTGAAATTGCAGGTCAAATGTTCAGGCACAGTGATTTTACTGCAACGCTTTGTTAAGTCAAATCAATTGCTTCCGAGAAATATATGGGTAGGAAGTAGTGTGCACAGGCGAAACAGCTGAAGGGTGAAAACAAAGAAAAGGTACTTCATATTGTCAGTGAGCAATAAATAAATAATATGCGAAGTAGCTGAACAAGTAGACTACTGAAAGTATATTCAAAAGTGCGCTAAATGCTTTGTTTATTTGGAAGTTTAGTGTATATAAAACATTTTTAATAAACTTACAGTACTTTTCTTGTTCACCTACGTTGTGCTTTACATTTTTTTACTCACTCCTATTATGAATTAAACTCTTTTTTACCTTCAACTGCTGCGTATGTGCACCCTCCTTCTATGTATATATATATATATATATATATATATAATATTAATGAAGTCGCACTTCGACACGTTGTTGGAGTTTTAAAGCATTTAGTGAGTCGACGTTTCGGCCTGAGACAAGCCTCCTTCAAGACCGGTTGCCAAAATCGGTTACAGAGTTGTTTTCTGTTTCCACACCTGGGTCACGTGTCAGATCACGTGTAAACATGCCCAAGTAAACAACACTGACATACTCCGTCTCACCCCACACCCGGCCGCAGCAGACGCCGCCAGCCATCGAAGCCAACCAAAGGCCGGGTCAGTTTTCGCGACCCCAGGAACGACTACCGTCACGTGCGGAACGCGCAGTCTCGTTCACAAAGAAGAATCAGCACAGATTGACACAACAACAGCGAATGACAAAAGCGCACACAGTAAATCAAACAAACGCTCGTACAACGCGCATAAGCAAAACCCTACATTAAGGAAAAGGAATGAAAAACGCGCACACTGTTAATCAAGCAAACGCTCGGCCGACGCGCATAAACAAACCGCCTGCATAAAAAAAGGAAAAAAAACGCAAACTCAACAGTGTTATTGACAGTCCCAGAACACTCAAAAAGGACCAACAGGTGGAAAATGGCTGTTGAAGGTCATGACCCGTTGACTCATCGACAGGTAATACTGAAAGGTACACGGGAAAATTGAAGGGTTGTACTAGTGGGATTGAATTAGCTACAGTCACTTCGTTACAAGGCGATCGAGGTAGATTGCATGCATAGATGACATTATACCGGGATCTTCAGTAATCCGGCCCGGATTAAATTACATGTGGAGATAAGATACGATTCTCTCTCCTCGCGATCACGGTTGCTTTTGGAATTGGATTGTAAAAAAGTAACGACCAGTTTGTCAAACGCGTGTTTGAGTAAAGCCATATGTTTTGAAAGGGGGAGTTTGGGAAATGAATTTACATGCGCCCTGTGATTATTAAATGCTCAATCGAAAAGGGCTGCTTGTTTAGCCCACGTACTGCTTAGTTATATGGAGTATGACATGTTTTCCGAAATCTTTCATCCATATATTGGCTTACTGCAATTAAGGGAGTAACATTTGCGTAACCTTGACACTATGATGTTATACTATATCGCGAAAATAACTTTTCACCACCTAGTGCCATATTCTTTCTTGAATGAATGTGTTCGGTGGGTGCTCGGTTGTTCAATTTCACACTAGACACTGCTCACCAGTAAAATAACAGCTTTAGCGCGCAATGAAATCATAACTGAAACACAACTTTAAAAATGCATTATTCATTTTCAGCGCTACGAATAATGTATAAGATATATTGCGATATTTACATCAATACAGTCATCAACGACTTACACCTTCTTGAGATGCGATTCGAGGAGGACCTTCACAGCCGCGTCTTCTAATGTGCTGCCTGATACTCTGTAGCTTAATATATAGCAAGAGAGGTAGCGGATAAAGTGACAGAGATGCTGATCTGTCTTAAACCTATCACCAATGCAACTTGCGCAAAAGATACAAGAAGCGTCAATGGCCTAATTTTATCTTAAGTGGTGTAGTTGCCCCTTTTGCCGGCCATCTCAATCAGCATAAATTTGGTGACATAAAAAAATAAAGTCTTCAGAAGCTTACTGAAATGCTTTAGTATATCTTCTTTCCCACAGGAAGGGTGAGAGAAAGAAGCTCGTTATTTAGAGTTTGTAGACTCTTTTCCTCAACAAACGACGATTCTCTGATTATATCGGCAGGACGTGTAGTTTTGTTTTCCAGATGCTGTCCGGTGCATGGAAGCCCCGTTATTCATATAAAACGTAACTCTCAAATACTGTAAAAAAAGTGGAACTAAACGTAATTTCTTTCGGAGCTTAAGTTAATAGTAAATATATATATATATATATACAGGCACGTATCCAGGGGGAGGCCCATGGGGCCCGCCCCCCCCCCCGAAATCTTCCATTTTGCTGGGACCTCCTCTCCCCCTCCCCCTCATACAGCATTTTGCCATGGGTGGGCCCCCCCCGAAACAATATCACTGGCTACGTGCCTGTATATATATATATATATATATATATATATATATATATATATATATATATATATATATATATATATATATATATATATATAGATACATTAGAATTACTACTTTGTCAACTCACATTGAAACAGCTGCTCGCATTACTATAAAAAAGCGTTAATGTGGACCCTATTTTAATTCCAATACACCAGTATGTACACATACCTTTCCAGGACAAACTGGGAAAATATTGAAATTTTGTCTTGTTATAATGGACAACTCACATTGAGGAGGATTTTTGGACAAAGCAGATATCCTTATTATCGAGGCATGACTGTAAATTATATCATTATTCATTCACGCTGTAGAAATCGCGTGAAATGTATATATATACGAGATGTGATCAAAAAGTTCTGGGACTGATATTGTAGCGTATAATGAGATGAAAGTACAGAGATGCGCGCGCAGCAGTCGAAGGAAGGGAACTTCGTGCCTCGTTATACCAAAGGGCGTCGCTCTGTGAGCATTTGGAGCTGCGCTACATGAGTTTGTTTGATCACATAAGTGAGAATAATGGCGATCTCTCGGCAAACTGCAATCCAAAGCGAGAGAAAACATAAATTTCACCCATAACCCTGCAAATCTAAAAACAGAAACCTCTGAAATGATTTTGAAGGTTTATGTCAAAAAACAGTGAGATGTGCTCGGTGTTTTGTAGAGGCACTCGCGCCTCATGAATATCAGTACATCACCGAAGTAAATGAGGGGTAGAATAAGGTCGACCATCCGCTTTTAGTCTCCCAGCGAAACTCTGCCGTTCCTGAAGCGCCAGTGCCCCTCAACAAACTTCGAAAATGCACTGATTTTTAAAACAAGACAGCTGAATCAGTTCAAAGGTTCCTGTTTTATATTTGTCAAGTTTGATGCAGAATGGACGTACGCTCTCGCTCTGGTTTGCGACTGTATGGTGAAATCGGTATTGTGCACGTGCACGTGGTCACACCTACTCGGGTAGCGCAGCTGCGAAATGTTTACCAGAGCGACGCCTTTTGGTGTACCGAGACACCAAGTTCCCTTCATTCGACTGCTTCTCAGCGAATCACTGTGCTGCCCTCTCTTTTCGCGCTACAAAATCAGTCCCGCCACTTTTTGATCACTCCTCGTGCATATGTTACAGATAAAATTTACTTCAAACGGTAATCCAAGAGGATACTTTTTTTTCTCGTTGAGGGCCTTGCACAAGTTTATTCTCCACTTCTGCCTAGTTAACCTAGCGTTGAGAGGCATGCATCCTATACTAATCAATATAGAGAGTCCAAGGATATACCTGCACCTCCTTGATGTTAAGTTAATTAGAAAACAATAATGTACAAATTAATGCGGCATCTTTGTGGTGTCAAACCAATATCAAACGATTAAAATATTTGTGTTGCTACATTTTTAACATAGTGAATCACGTTTATCTTTTTATATGGAGTTCAAGGAGCTTCGGGTAGAAGACGGTCGCTCCCGGATTACTGATATACATCTAAATAATGTAATATTGTGGGAATATTTAACTTTTGTATTTTAAAGGCACTATGGCATCGTACGTTCAGCGAAGGTGTTTCTTTTATTATTTTTATAATAATCGTTTTTCCAAGCATGCGAGTGTAAGAGTTCATTTATTCGATAAACAAGAATTCATTACTAATGTTCTGCCTACCATCCGCGCTTGCTCCCGATATTATTGCCTAAAGTTTCTATTCATTTATTGACTGATACTATCATTTCTTGGGAGGAACAGAACAGAAGCGGCATAATATGAAAAAGTACCCATATTACAGAAACAGCAGATGAGGTCACATACCAACACGCCAAACTATATGGTGATAAACAAATCCTCGCGGTAAATGGGCAGTGAAATACCAAAAGTCTGAACAAGCAAGCCGAATAACAGGACTCGAGCAGCAGTTGCCGCGCAGAAATGTAAAAAAAAAACCTAAAACCCAAGGCACCAAACGTTTCACACATATGTTAAGAGCGGTCTAAAAACAAAGAAGCGGTGCGTGTCGCGCCACAAGACAAAATATTTTGTCAAATTAATACTTTTGTTTCGGCTACTTGGTTCATAATGGTAAAAAGTTAAAAAAGAGGAAAAGAGACGAGAACAGGTAAAAAGGGACATTTTAACGATTCGGTATTTATTCCTCACGGATATTAGTACGCTGAAAATAAGTACTGTAAACGACTAAATTTTCGTGTAGACCTAATTTTCGCGAATTTCGCGAATCGCCTACAAACGCGAAAAATACGTCCCGCGAACAATTCGGGCAATATGTGAACGCTATGAAGCTACATCGATTCGCTAAAATTAGAACTCCGCGAATAATTTAGAAATTTTCATCTTTGGCCCGATTCGCGAAACTTTGAGCCCGCGAAAATTAAGTCGTTTACAGTAGTTAAATGAAGTGCACACGGAAGTTGCATTTAATTCCTCGTTTTGAGTGTGTAAATCGAATGTTTGCGTGTTTTTTTATGAAGATTATAGTATCTACCTCGTGGAATAATTTATTCATGCAGTGTTCGTTAAAATATTTTCTAATCGTCAATTCTTTTCTTTTTTAGTCTAAACACGTATTTTATGTCGGAAGCAACAACTCCAACCGACATTGCTTTCTCTGCCGGTGCACATCAAAACTATTCTAATTAAATGCGGTACGAATTCTTTATGTCAGCCCTAGAAAACCTTTGGTCATCTCATTGAAACTCAGGCATATGTACAGAAGAGGGACATACACGAGCCTTGCCCCTCTCCTAAACGCGCGGACGCACGATGGAGAGATATGGGAGTCGACACCTACTTGAAAAGAAACCCATAGTGCTGATTGTTCGAGGTCACACAGATAAGGCCGCCGTGAGGCAGAGATTGCGCAAGTCAGAGTTCGGCGGAGTCTAGCGTTCGATAGGCCTGAACGCCAGTTCAAGCCGAACGTTGACACGCCAGTCATGTCCAACCCACAGTAGTCTCACGGGTTCCCCGCTTTAGGCTTTGTTAGATGACGCCAATATTTCAGCAGTACAGCTTTGTATTTTATCAGATGTTTGTGAGGTACACGTGCCGTCGATCTCTCCTCCACGCAAGCATGCGTGAATCTCGGGAGGGTCAGTGTCCTCCTCTTCTTATCGCGCGCAACAGCGGGTCGCAAGACGAGGGGCTCACGGGACGTGCCGCAGTCTTCGCTATGAATCGTACAAGGAACGAGCGGACTGAAGAAGGTGTCGCTGAACAGAGCGGTAAGGTATGGACCGCGTTCGACGTTCCAAGAGGACGTTGGGGGAGAGACGCGCTACGAGAGGAGAAACAGAGTGAGAGGAAGAGACGAGAGCGTTCTGGGACGTCAGAACGCCAAGCTCTGGTTCGAATGATCATCGAATGATCAGTGGATAGACGCAAAGGTAGCTGTCTTTGTCTCTGCCTTAGATTTTGTATGCATTGCAGTTGCCCAACGCCAATGTCCGGCCTTTGGCGTTCGCCTTATAACGTCGTTTGACCAGTGCAGTGATGACCAAGACAGTTAGCGTTTCGTCTAGCCACTAATCATATCAATCAGAACTCGGCGCTCTGACATCTCCGCGAGGCCTCGTTACCTCATCTTCCTCCGCTCCTTGTCGCGTATGGTTCGCCACATTTTATTCGGGGAACTGTAACCTTCATAGAAGACACGCTATGATATCGCATTTCGACGTAGTTTGGAGCAAGCACCGCAGAAACAAAGCCGCGTTTTTAAAACCTTTAAGTGGACATTTTATGATTTTCATCGCTCATTGCCCTCATCTGTTTAGTTTCGGCAAATAGAAGAATTCATTTATTGGTTCAATTTTTACAATACATTGTATCGAGGCCCGTCAAATTTACAGGGACTTGTGGTACGGAGCCTGGCATCTTTTGCTTTTCCCTTTTTCTTTTGTAACTTATTGATACTGTACCACATATTGCAGCAAAACTCAAGACAACGATACCAACGGTTTGTTGTTTCATGAATGCACCGAATAACTGCCTTATAACAGGCTACCAAAAACTACAGCATGTAAACTAACGCTTTTAAGGCACTTGAGATGGTCCGCAAAAATCGGTCTTGCAAAGTACCGTGCCGCGTGTTACTGCACAAGTGCAAGCAGGTTGTGGAAGATTACAGAAAAACAAAATCAAGCAATAAACTTACCTCATTAAAAAAAGAAAAACTGAAAAACTCTTTTGGTCAATCTACGCCACAACTTCGCAAAAGATGCTCGCGTAGTGAGAAGTGCTGGCGACAGATGGCGTATCCCGCATCGAGGGATCGGCCGATTCGAGTTATGATAGCAGACGATCCCGCAAAAAGAACCCGAATCGGCCGACGCTCCCTGGAGAGCCCATATTACAGAGAGTTCCTAACTGCTGAATTGGGGTCACGTGGTTTATCGGGCCCCATTTGCAATACGGGCTGCGAGGAGGTGACGAAAGCGTTGCTCGTCTGCAAACGTCTTCGCCTTCCCTCCTGCTTTCCACCTCCCCATGCGAAAACGCAGTGCATGCGCACTTGCGATCGATAGCCGCAGGACTTGTTCGCCATTAAAGGGATGCTGAACCAGACATCTCAGTGTCAATAATAAGTGGGGCACGATCTTTCCACGAGCCAGCAGCCGTCGGTGTGCGCGAGCGCACGCAGCGAAATTGATGTCATCATATCCCCCATTCACGCTTAAACAAGACTCCCGCAGAAGAACTATCACCCTCATCAGGCGACCAGACTCAGTGAACGCCTCCTCAGACTCCCAGACATTAGAAGTGAAGCCACCAGTAGCTCAGAACAATCTAAAAAAAACGCAAGACGATGTATGACAAATCTTCTCGAAATGCCTTATTCGAAAACGGAGACTTTGTTTGGATTCGACAACACCAGCCACGCCTCGTGTATCTGAACGTCTGGCACCGAAATTCAAAAACCTATATCAGATCACACGTCAACGTACCTATGATGTTCGCCCGATCAACAGATCTCTGACATCTGAATCCCACACTCGTGTCGTTCATGCAAGTCAGATGAAAGCGTGTTTAGAGTCCACCATATCTAGACACTATCATTGGCCAGTTACTCTATCCGCCTCCAAGAATTCCTTACGATTCTAGTTTAACAACAAAGTCCGAGACAAACTCACACGATACCCCGCCAAACTACGTTTTTCATGCCAAGCCGAATCCGGTAGTTTAAATAACTGACAAAATTGACTTTATTAAAAAAAAAAAAAGGGGGGGGGGGTTGTGAGGAGTGTGCCTGCCCACAGCGCCGAACTTGCCTCAGAACTAGGCGTGGACGGAGAAGCAGAGAACGAGATCCAGACCGTAGCCAGACGTCAGCCGTCGCTTTAGTGTTTTATTTTATTTTCATTCAGTAAACATTCCTCTTATTCCACAAAGTCTCGCAGGAAGTCTCACATGGTCACTGGTTGATGTCGTTCCGTGGTAATTTCTGCCCTTCAAACGCACTAGCACTTTGTCGACACACATTTCCAGCGCCACAGCGCCGCGCACGAGTGAAGGCGGAGTGTCTCCCGTGTTGGCCGCGCCGTCAGCGCGGTATGTCAGGGTGTTCCTCGACTGTCAGGAAACAAATCGGCGAACAAGGTTGCCGGGCGACAGAAAATATGTTTCTCGAAACTCTCTATTTGCTCAATCTTACAGCGTCGCCAAAAACATGTTTCCTTTGTGTTGATGGACAACGTTGTCCTACAGTTTCCTCAGTGGCACAGCGCCTTTATAGTTCAATTTTTATTTAACAATCTTAATCGGGAGATGTAGGGACTCATGGACGACATATCGTCGTACTTCCCCCTGTGTGGTATAAAAAACGAGAGTACAAACATGTTTCTTCACCATTTCATTTATTTTATTTGCGTTATTAATATGACGTTCCTTTGAGAAATTGCACGCTGTGCTAACAAAGTTATGAGGTGTGTGGTTTACACAGCACTGTTTGTTTTCTGAAATACGTAATAAAGTCGTTTATATATTTATATATATTGATTTGCAAGAAATAAACTTCCTAAAGCGTGGAAAGAACTTTCTTGACGAAATTCTTCTCGGTGTAACCCAGCTTTTTCTGGCTGCAAGTAGAACACAACTTTGTGCCTTTTTGTATCAGAGTTTTGCCCATGCTGTCCAGGTTCTTGCCGAGCTCAGTCAACAAAGTCGAGTAGGAAACCTGATCGTCACTAAGGGTGTAACTGCCTAATTTCTCTCCAATTACAGCTGTAATGACTTCAGCAGCCTTGGTGACATAGTCCAAACCTTCTGACGCGCGGCCAATAACGTTCGCTACATTCTGGATAGCTTTCTGCACACCAGCCCATAGTCTTTTGAAGAAATACTCAGTAGTCTGCAAAGAGAGAAAAAAACTGCTTATTGGCATATAAAAAAGTTCACAACAACGCTGGTTGGGAAAGCATTTTATAAACTATTTTGTTTCTATCAAATTTTAAACACCGCATTATATTTTAGACGCAGAATTGTCTTTGAAAAAAGGCGCACAGTCTTTTTAGATCCATGTTAATATAGTAAAGCAATTCTACTCTTAAAAACATTTCGGGTTCTAGTATACTAAAATACGAGTAAATTAGCTAAAAACAATAAAAACACGCGTTTTTGTTCCTGAAAATTATTTGTTATTCCTCTGCGAACATGGTTCGCAAAGACTTTAGAATAGTTATAAACATGCAGTGTAAACGTGACATCTGATACAAGGATTGAAGGGTGTACCATGCGAGATTCATATTCGGAGAGTGGAGGACGCAGATAATACAAATAGGCGATCTGTTCATGCACGAGGCATGTGTGTTCAAGATATCCCTCAGTGGAAATCTTAACTGAAACAGTTTATGTTGTATACACTAGTAACTTCTGGCAAAACAATATATTCCGATATTTAGAGATAATGTTCGTCATAATGAGATGAGCCAATGGCTGCATTTATATGAATGTGACCGTAGCACGTCGAATCGAGATTTTACTTTTTTTATTGGTAGCAAATTTGTAGAAGAGGAAGAAGCAGGAAGACAGGCTCCGTGCGATTGGTGCCTGATCGATTCGATACGCTACGATCGCATTCATGTAAACGTCGCCAGTGACCTGCAGCCCAGACTAAGTTAGTTGCATGGCAGTGCAATCGTATTCTACGCTCGTACGTTGCAAACTCGTTTCATACGAAGTATGAACTTGTTTTATCGCGGTTGTACTTTAAAAATATGTTTTTCTCGTCTTTATTGTGTGGCAGTTTTATACAAAATACATCTATCTCCTGAGGTGAAATTACAGATTTCAAGTAAATATTAAATGTCGCCACTTTTAAGCTTTTACAAAAACACCTGTATTTAAGAGTTATCCTTTTATTCGAAACAGCACTACAAAACCTGAGTGCATAGACAGACAGCGCTATAGATCAAAACCACGCGGATAATTTTTATTTTATTTTGTTATTTCAACATAACCTGAGGCTATACTCTATTTTGTTCAATCTGGTTCATGGAGAATCACTAGTAAACTTCGATTAGATGAACGAGTCCTTGTCAACGATACCGTTACCTCTCCGATACATCTCAGTCCCAGATTGTAAGCTAACGTATTATTTACTAGTTACAGATATTGCATAGATATTTAAATTCTTGATGTAATCATTTGGTGTTTGTTATATTTCGAAAGAGAAATTATTAAACTAAATCATTTTCTTTATAGTACCGGTTGGCTTAGTGCACATTTATGAAAGAAAACTTAGTGCACATTTTTGTAGGAACTTTACAAAAGCGTTGGGACCAGTCACTGGTTTATTTGTATGGATCGACTAGGTGGCCTGGGTGTTTTAATACGAACAAAAACAAAGAATGACTAGCGGCCTGTAACTTGTTTCATTTGGATGGTTTTCACGCATTTTTCTTGTGCAGAGAAAATCAAAGGGGAGGCAGAATACTTATGTTTATTAAAAATAACCGGCTCTCCGAGCAGGTTGTCATGCATGTGGTTTTGGTTGTTACAATTTTCAAACATGCAGCGTCATTTGTAATTTGCGCGATTTATAGACCACCGACTTCAAACTTTCCTTTATTCTACGACGAGTTGGAATATTTTCTTAGCGGATTTAATAATATCAGTCAACCTGTTCCAGGTGGAGATCTCGAACATCGCTGTTATAAATGTAACTAAATATGGTGTTGCAGAATATCTTAATGTGTTGTCGGGCTTTCGACTAAAAAACATCATAGGGAATTTTACACGGCAAGAGAGTTTGGGAACTCGAATTACAAGCCCGTGCATTCATGACATAATTGTTAGACTGAATGAACTGAACTTTGCCTTAACGGTAATTAAACAAAAAGTAGCGGATCACTATTTTCTATCTCTCATTGTGTTTGGTAGATGCCATAAACGAGGAACGGTTGATTATTGATGTTGTAAATTTTATATTAAAATTTTATATAAAATAATAAATGATTATGGCTGGACCATTTTCGTATTATTGCATCACAACACTGCCTATCGAAAAATGGTTGAACAACTAGGAAGTAAAAATAACAAGTTTATGAAAAGAATTCGGTTGCATTAAAGAAAACGTGCAAATGTGTGGGTTACCGCTGAAATAATGAAGTTGTGTAATGAAGAAGGCACACTCTGGAATAGATGTAAAGCCAATCTCGAGGATAGTGCACTTAAAAAAAAAAGATAGATTAGAAGCGTACGTAAAAGGGTTAACGCAAATGTGAGACTTGCGAAAAGAAAACTCTACTTTGCTCGTTGGGAACATCACAGTAGAAACCCCAGAAAAACATGGTATATTACACATGAACTAATTGGTAAGAAAGAGAAAGAAAATATTGGCTAATCCATTAAAACCCTCTTGGAGACCGGTATGTTGAATCGTTAAGCGAGAAGTTTAATGAAAGATTTGTTCGAAGCGTTGAAGATCTTTAAGTGACGGAGATTAGTTAACAGCAATATTTCCACCTGTCCAGTGGGAGGTTGCGCCAACTCAGCTTAGTTGCCGCAGATGACAGAAAAGGATCTGGGTCTAATTATAAATAATATTTCCATGGCCAAGACCCTGAAAGTGACGGTATTCGCTTAAGAGACTTCTTGGCTATCTTTAACAAACTTAAATACGAGCTGCTGAAAATAATTAACTCATCTCATTCAACGGGTAGACCCAGGTGGCCTAAACGTTGAAGTTGTAAGGCCTGTCTTTAAAAAAGGAAGTAAAAAGAATAGGTTGAATTGCAGGACCATTTCAATTGAATCTGTGGTATTTCTAATCATGAAAGAGTTTATCTTCAAAACAAAGACGTTTTTCAGGGAGAAGCATAATTTACTGTGTAGTTCCCAGTACGGCTTTCGCCAAAATATAGGCACATAATCATTACTTGAAGACCTGTCCGATCACATGCACGAAATTGTTGATCGTAACAATTTTGTGCTGTCTTTTTCTAGACCTAAAAAAAATTTGATTCAGTTGGTCGCGGGTTTCTTGTACATTAATTGCAGCACTTGCGCCTCAGAGGCCGATTCAATGACTTCCTGACTGAATACCTTTCAGGGCGTGAACAGGCAGAAAAGATTGGTGACGCTAAGAGTAAGTTAGTGACATCCCAGGGATGTACCTTAGAACCTGTCCTCTTCAACATCTACGTTAATGATATTGGGAAGCTTCCCTTTCCTCGAGGGTATTTCAGAACACCTACGATACCGCTTTGGTTTTATCTGGAAATGACTAATTCGAGGCTACGTTATATTTTGAAAATGACATATTAAACCTAAAGGTGTGGTTCACTAGCAGCCAAATCTTTCTAAACGTCGATAAAACAAAACTTATGTGCTTTCATAACCCGCACAAAATTATACAATTTTCGGCCCCCTTAGTTTTTCACTTATTAACTCTTAAAAACTACAGGTGCGTACCACTAGAATGCGTGTCATCTGCAAGGTATCTGGGCGTGCTTTTCGATGAACATTTGTTACGGGGAGCGCATGTCGACTACCTGACGAGACGCCTACAAACGGCATCTACTTATATATACCGCGTTCGATTTCGGCCCTGTGCGCGTACTAGATATATAACACATCAGGCCCTGGGAGATTCTGCACTGCGATACGGAATAACGGTTTATGGTTCCTGTTTGTGTTATATAAAAAAAGAAAATTTGTACATTATTCTGCGAATCATACCAACAAACATTGCGTATGGAACTAAATTTGCTGAACTTGAAACTGACCTTAAGGTGCGGTCGCTCCAAATCTTGTAAGTTGACAAATTGTATATCTTTACCATATTAGTTCACAATTACTACAAACACAAGTTTAAGCATCCACTAAAAAGCCAAGGGTCCCGAGAAAAATAAAACGTTTCTTTCTGCCAAGGGTTTTCCCAAACTACGGTAAAAGGGTACGGTATTTTTATCTTCCACATTATTATAAGATGTTGCCAGATCGACTATTGGATTTGCATCACTTAGGATTGTTAAGAGAGCTGAGCAAATGGTGCAATAACTTTGCTGGTTCACCAAACTTGCAACCTCTTGTCGTCTTCTTTTTTAAGTTGGTGCAGTTGTTTTGTGTGTTTGCATCTTGTGATTTTACAAAGTTTCAAATTTACAAAGATTCTAATTTGTTGGGCTTTGTAACATGTAACAAAAGTTCTTTTCTTATTTTTAGGCCGAAAGTTTGCTGCTACGTTTTGTTTGGCGTAAGAGTAATAACATCCTATCTTATTGCGACAGTGTCCCGCCCACAAGCACACAGGTGAGTTTGCGGGCCTGGATATTTCGTGTACTAGTTTGTTATCTAATAAATTTTGATTAAGATACAAAAAAGCATCAGTTCGTTCATTACCTTCGAAAACTCGATATTAACTCTGTACATGCTAGTCACTTGGTAATATTTGGATAGAACCAACGAAATGTATTTTTGCGGAAAGTATGGATGTTTAATAATATAACAATTATCGCGGCATTCCTCTTTATGTGTACCCCTCTTATTCAATCCCATGCAGAGTGAATTTTACATTTCTTATTAGTTATTACCTTTTAGTAGTTTGAATTTACCATCTCTCATGGAATCCATATTTGCCAAAAAGATCTGAACAATCGATAGCACCAGATCCTTTAACTTACTTCATTTTCCAGTCCCTGGTTTTGTGCGACGTGAGCTTCAATGCCCTGGGCACATTCCCGTAGGATTTGACCGACTTGAATGGCTTGTTGTCCCACGCGGTTAGACTCCTTGTCAACAATCACGTCCAGAATTTCCTCCTTTTCTAGGCACCCTTCATAGCGTAAAAAATGTAGCATATATTCATCACTGAACCTTCAAACATGTATCAAATAAAGTGACTAATATGTTAAAATGAAAAATAAAGTATTTGTGAATACGCTTTGCTAAAAAATACCGGGTGTCCCAGCGAATACAAAAAAATAATAAAAAACAAAGTGCTTGAAAGAAAAGGAACTCTCTTGAGAAACAAACTGCCAGCCATGTCGGACGTCGGAGGTTACTAAAAAGATACAACTTAGCTATAAAACAATGGTGATTAACGTTTTAATTGGCGAAGTTTGGTGGGCAGTACCAATAGCAATTTCGTAATTGCGGACAAAGCGATCTCATATCCGTTTCTATAAAGAAGAACCATTGTTCTAAGTCCCGCGGCGCGAGAAACTTCAAGCGTCTTCTCCAGCAAGTCATACCGCAGACGAGGAGCACAGAAATGTTCTTCGCATGCGATGCAGAAGAAACAAGAATTGGCATAGCTCCGGACCGTAGTACTTGGATTAATTTTTTTTTTCGTTTTAATAACGAGTATAAGATAGTTTTGTCCGCAGCTACAAACTTGTCATTGGTACTCGACCACCTAACTGGACTATATATAAAAAATAGTTAATTTTAGAACACCAATTACCTAATTCTTATGTATGTTTGTTCTTCCGACTTTTTTAAGGTCCTCATTGAAACACTTGGTGTATCGTGGCTTTAAAAAGTTATTAATGAGTTATGTGCTTTCATTGGTGTGATTTATCACCATATGAATGCTTGATCTTGCTTCAAAATTTAAGTAAGTAAAACAAAACTCAAAGACGTTTACAATTCTCTGTAACGCCGAATTAGAGCGCAGCTCTTGAGGGGAGGAGGAGGGTACGGAGGGAGAGTCACGTGTAGTCAGACGTCATGTCACGTGTGACATCATGAGGGTAATATTTACCCGCTAAATTTAACGAAAAAATTTCCCGGAAAATTTTGCGGGAAAATTTTGCCTTTATGACGTCACACAGGATGCCCCGTGTGACGTCATTATGGGAAACGTCCCATAATGCCACGCGCAGTTATGCCGACGGCGGCGGCGTGGCCGCTCAAGACGGAAACGGGCGCCTAATAGCTGCGCTCTAAAATATGTAAACATATTGACTAATTCGTTAATTTAAACAGTATTAGGATTTTCTCATTCATTACATTTCTCGCTTAATCATACATTTAAATGTATCTTTTCACACAACCAGGGTGGAGGTTAAAAGCTAATATCTGAGAAGAAATACCTGAGAGAATATTCAATTGGCAGCGGACGTCCTATCTAACTAGGAGCTGCATAATTAAAATGTCCGGGAAAATTCTGTAATTTTTTTCCGACTTTTTTATACATTTACGAGACATCAGTCAGTGAACTTCTTTTTTCTTGGGCATTTCTATTCAGAGACCAACTTTTAACTCCTCTTGCGATTGACCAGATCTTACCTCTATGAATTAATTAGTATGCACGACAAAAACGTTTATAAAGATTTTTATTATGATTTAAATCACTTCCTCATTTGTTTTCAAGATCTCCACAATTTTAATTTTAAATTGCTTGTTATGCTCCATTGCATGATTACGAGGCGTTCACTGAAACACGAGTGACCTTAGTTACCTCTTCCTGTAAAAACAAACTAAAGCTAATGAAATGTTTGCAACTCTATGCATTTGGTGTTAACACTCACATCCCGAGGTGACAAAGAAGATAACGAGAAGTGCTCCAGTGACTTGCTTCATGGTTTCTGTGAAAAAAAAGAACGTTACACGTGCAAGTACCATTACAAACGGAAGACATTCAGATATTGCGCAAATAGGTACTCCCTCAAAATACTCTTCAGGAACGTTTTATATTAAGAAGACAATCCCGTCATATTGAATTCGTTTATGCTTTAAAAGTACGCGTAGCAAAGCTTGTGGTTGAGGAACATTCCTTGCAAATCACCACGTCATCATCGCTCATGGACGCAAATGGGTGTGAATGCTCCTAAAGGCGCATTGACACAAAGAGAAAATTCGCAAGTTTCGGTAGACGTCGCCGTCCGAAGAAAAGACGAGGTAGTCACGCAGGGACTCACGACGTCGGCGTCCTCTCGGGGAACCTCGCGCTTGTCGAGAGAACACGGGAATGTTTTCTTCGTCTGCTTCGTGTGATCGTTGTTACTTTGCATTCGTGACTGCATACGAGCTCGTAGACAACAGTCTTCAGTGAATGGACGACAGCGATGATTACATAGACGTTTAGACTACCATTTGCATGCAGCATATATGAAAGGTCCGGACTCCGAGAGCGCCGTGTCAAAAGGTTTAGAAGGTACTTTCTCGGCGCTTTCTTCTCCAAACAAATCATGGCACCGTGCTCAGCCCCTTCTTTAAGTAAAATGCGAAATATCGCTTCGCGCTAACTCTGTTGCACGGTGTACCGCCTGCGTGAGAGACGTCTAAAACCTTGGTAGCACTGCTGCTATGAAATGATAACGACCACATTACATATTAATTTAATTCGAGGTGAGCGTTTCTCTGGGTCTGTCAAAAGACTGGTGAGCTTTTCTAGTGACCCGCACAAAAGTGGGTGAGCTTTTCTCCGGTGAACTTATCTCCGGTGAGTTTTTCTCCGTAAAATTTTCTCCGGGATTGAAAAAAGAAGCGCGTCTAGACACGCGTTTGTTTTTTGCATAAATGGGCCTTAATGATAACGGAAACCTAAACGCAACGCTAACGCACTCGTGGTGTACCTGGAAGGATCAAAGACTCACTCGGCTTAAACCCGCCACCTAATACTCTCCACTCATCTACACATGCAAGATGTTTTTGTTTTTAACTTCCTAGTAGAAAAAAGAATGTCATAAGACGAATTTATAACAAAATAATAGGTTTGAGCTATATTTACGGTGCGAAACGAATTTGTAGTTGACGCCCTGGGAGCCCTGCAAAAGTGGCCGCTATGGTCACGTGACTGGCCGCTATTTTCCCGTGGTGCTTGCGTTCTATCGGGAGCTTGATATAGACTCTACAAGTTACTTATTCACCTTCTTTCGAAGTGCAACAAAATACGAAGATTAATACGTAACTTTTAGAGCCCAAAGGAAGCTCCTGGAATAGCGCAAGCACCACGTGATAGATCTGTGCGCCTGTTAGGAATCGAGGGCGGCAGCGCGCCCAAGCCCTCCCTTCCTTGGGCGACGGCGGGGAGGAGTGCCTTCAACCGGCGGCGCGGCAGGGACGTTACCATTGGCGCCTCCCGCGGCGCCAACTACAAATTCGTTCCGCACCGAAAATATAGCTTTCATTTGTTTTTTTCGTTGTAAATCTGTTGTGTTATTCTTTTTTTTTTCATCTAGGTTGTTTAAAAAAATGTATTCATCTTTTGCATGTGTTTTTTAACAGCATAGCTTGCTGAAACTGAACTAAGCGTCCTGTCTTTATATAGCAATATTATGTAAATTAGAACGTAATGAAATCTGTGACACCTTTAGGAAACCATATGTGGCTTCGTGTAGCTACCATATACAGGGAGTTTCACAAAACGCTCCCTAAACTGTTAATTATAACGTTCAGTATACCAAGGTACATAGTTTATTTTCAGTAATTTACAATTAATAAGTAAATGTAAAGGTTCGGGCTCAATAAGAGACTCTCCAGTCATTATCACAAACCTGTAACTCAATTCAAATTAAAGGAAGAAACATACCTCGAAGCGTTAAACGAAGTTTTAAAAAAATCACGCAATTTGAACACGCTCTGAAGTTTGTTTCCTATCAAAACGCACACCGCCTTTGTCGTCCTGCCCTCTAGTGTCCAAAGGGCACAACTGACGTGCGCCGCGACGGATTGTTCAGATGACGGAAGTAAACCCAATATTCAAGGCTTATTCGTTCAGTGCCATTAGAACCGCGCAGCGTTTCCTTTCCGGGGTCGCACTGCACTTTCTTTTCTCTACGAGAGAGGTCCGGCTGTAGTCTCCCGTTTTCACTACGGGGAGCATGACAGCTGGCGCAAAACTGTGATCTACTAAAAAAGAAAAACATTAACACGCGTCCAAATTGAGCGTATGTGTTTGTGTGTGTTCTTTAGTGCCGTAAAAAGGTGCGCGCGTTCCTTACATTTTTTGTAAAGTTAGTTAATTTGGTGGTTTTTTGTTGATACCCAAAAATTTTATGAATAATACCATTTTGTACAATTTCATTTTAAGATTTTAATTGATGAAAATTGATTACGAATCGAACTATACCGACGTTAAAAATTCTCCCGATAGGATATTTGCGAGGGATCAATATGACATCAACCTTTTTTTGTGCGTTGAGTACTTTACGCAGTAGAGTTTTGGGTATGGTTTGTGAAATACTTTGTATATAAAAAATATTAAGTGGAATATTGCGAATAACAGTACCCCTAACAAAGAAAAATCCGTAGCTTACTTTTTCATTCAGTACTTTAGTCAGTTTTCGTCTCCTTTGTAACGCAATCCCCCCCCCTCAAAAAAAAAAAAGGTAACATTTTAGTAATTAAGTTAAGTCATTTCTTTTGGACCTCCCAACTGCATAAGAAGTATGGAAAAGCTCCCATAGCTACCGTGTGCTTCTAAACAATAATGCACTTATAAATATGTAGCTATTGTGTCCAAATATTCTGTTACAGAAGTGCTCTATCGCGTTTAGGCACCATACTTAAATGAGGGGAACGTCCTAACCAATTTCTGAAAACAGCTGCTCACTTACCCTTTGGAAAGATGCTTCAAGGCCTTGTGCGAGTCAGAATGAGCGGGAGCTTTTATATTCTGCAAACCACCCACAGGAATCGTTATCAAAGGATATACGTTTATCTGTACACTAATGGGCAGTCTCTTCAAAACGCGTGATTTTTTTCCGACTATGGTAAAACTGAAAAGTCCATCGCCCTTGTTTACGATGCCGGACAACTAATCGCTCATCTACCTCATTTAGAAGATTAGTTTACCGCTTCTGTTCCCTATGGTCTGAAGCAAAGCAAGAAATATATGTGCAATAAAAGATTGCTGGCTGTTACCAAGGGCTGTTAAAAATCGCCAGATCGCAAATGTTCTTTCCCAGTGTCATGCCCAGAGAAAACGGAGACGACGAGATACGTAAAATCATTTCAATGTTATATTTAAACAGTTCGAGATTGTTTTATTTTTATTCGGAAACGTATTATTTGGTACAATAATCTATTTCGAGGGTAGGAAATTTAGCGAAATGTAAGTTGGCACTACACTTAAAACAAAGCACGCTGCAACTTTTTATGTACGGGATTGTTTCTTCGGGTTCAAGACGAAAATTCTATGATATTTGTCAATTATCTACCAAAAATAATGTTATGGTGGAAACGACGAGCAAGGTCAAGAGCGGTTCGTTTCAGCTTCGGTCTCTTACTCATACTCACCACTCCAGTTCGCGCAGAGAGAGCTCCCCAACGGATCGATAAAGACGATCGTCGTCTTCAACGTAACATCCTCCACCCCACCCACGACCCCCGGTGTGGCGGCGGTTTCCCGACAGTAGATGCACAGTCGAAGTTCTTAATGGAGTGAATGGTGGCAAGTAGAGTTTCATACGGGTGGCATGGACGATGTCGGTTCCAGTTCTGCGACAGTGAGCCGTTGCTTCTTGTAGCGTCACTTGGTCTGATAACTGTCGGGTGACGCAGAATGGCCCGGTGTGGCGGTGAAGGAGCTTGGTGCAATGGCCTGGTGCCAAGTCGGTGTCTACAACCCGACGAGATCTCCAATGGAGTAGAAAACCTCGCGATGGCTGTGATCATAGCGTTGATATTAGCGCCGTTGATAGGAGGCTGCGTGGGTCGTGCCAGTTGACGAACTTCTTCGGCGCAGAAGACCAGTTGTGCCACTGCAGGTTGGAGTTTGTGTTCTGCAGAGTATATGGTAAAAGGTTGTCGACAAGAGTCTTTGGAGAACGACGGTGAGGCAGGAAAAATGGAAAATAGCCGTGGATATCTTGCACTGGAGTGCTGTACGCGTAGGTGGTGAAGGGAAGAACAGAATCACATTGTTGGTGGTCTGACTCTACATACATATACAACGTATCAACGAGTGCTTCTATTGAAATGTTCAACCATGCCGTTCGTCTGCGGATGATACGCGGTCGTTTGTCTGTGGACAGTTTGCCAAATATGTAGAAATGTCCTGGATTACGCGGGATACCAAACTGTTGCATGGTCGTTGATATGGTGCCTGGAAGTGCCATGGCGGATGATTACATGCTTTAAAGGAAAAGCAGCAACGTCTTCAGCTTCTGTGGAGCGAAGGCGAAGTCTTGCATACGATAGGAGTCCATCGCACAATCATCCAGTGGTGACCAGCTTGAGTGGCAGGAAGAGGTCGACAGGAGATCGATCTCTACTCGTTCAAATTGATAGCGAGGAGGTGTAAGAGGTTGCAAGAGTCCAGGTGGTGCTATGGCTGATAACCTACCTTGCTGACATTGTCGGCAGGATGTGACATATTGTAAATATAACGGTACATTCCCTTCCTGTAAATTATGTTTCGAAAACGCTTGTACGTCTTAAAACCAATTCACATATGCCCAGCTGTAGGGTCATCATGTAAAGCACGGAAAATATTCGTCCGGAGGTGTTTGGGAACAGAGAAAGACTAATTCTGGCCACACGGTGTTATTTTTACGACAATAGAATACACCGTCTCTCAGCGTGATAAGGACTAGCTCAAACGTTGTACTTGGCGTGTAAGATGAGTTTTTTAGGCATTTGAGGACTTGTTGTGTGTCAGTATCTCTTCGCTGCTCAGAAGCAAAATCGAATGTGGATGTCAAGGAGATCCTTGCGACTGGTGGATTATGATGTGTTGCAGGTGCCGTAGACACAGGATTTCTCAATAAACATGCTGGGGCATCATGAGTTTGGCCAGATTTATAAAATAGGCGCCAGAGAAGACAATCAAATATTTTTGTCTTTTAGCTTCAGAAACCTCGGTACCAGCGAATGTTTCCTCACATCAATGCGCGATGCTGATGGCTCTTGGTTGTAGTCCTATTTTGTATCTGCCTTTTGAAGGGTTACTGACTGCCCTCGCCGTGATGGCGGAGTTTACAGCTATTTCTTTATATTCGTCATCGTCACGCAGATGCGACTGGTTGGTCTTAGGATGTCGGTTCGTCGGCTCTGCTTGCCATTATCTCAGCGTGTTGCAGCGTCCCGCGTCATCATCGTACGGCGTCGTATTCTGTTTCTAAAGTATATTTACAGACTTTCGTCATTGTCTTCCTTTTCTGACGAAGGTAGCGCGATCTCGTCAATGGCGTCATTGCCTTCCATTTTGGAGGAGACGCATTTTGGAGTTAGGCAAGATATTTGTTCCCTTCGAACGGTGACAAAGTGTACTTCCTCCGCGTTGTTTGCCTCGGTGAAAGTAGATAGCTTGGTTGCCTGCGGCTTTAGGTCCAGTTAGATCCATGTCGATCTGGCGTTGCGGTAGGCTTAGAGAGGGCTTGAAGCGGTGGTTCCAAAGACGATCGTAAATTCCGAAATATTGGTCCTACCTCTCCAAATTTTGAGAGCAGGTATGCCTAAACCCTCGATGCCTGGGCGGGGTGGCGAAATTCCGAGCGAAAATGGCGATGTACGTGCCTTTTGAAGCGCCGCAGGGCTCTCAGACCAGCGCTCGCATCACTCTTCGCTTCGTCGTCGTCCTTCCTAACTCTACGTGCAGAGTGCACATGGAGCTTCTCAATGAGCTCGTCACCCAGACTAGAGTGGCAACGCAGGAAGCACAAGCAATCATCTCCCCATTGTGATCACGTTGCAAACCCCGCCGGTCCGGCCTAACAGGCAAACTGCAAATTTGTCAGCGGGAAAACCTTCGAGTATACTCTGCGAGAAGCAGACACAGAGATGCCACTGGCAGAGCAGATTGTGCAGGCCATTGGCAGTGCTACCAAACTAGTTAAAGTACGGCACGGCAAGCCCAATCCCGACCTTTACCTGTCCACATTGTGGGACAAGAGACTCAAGGGGATGCAGTGGTACCACCGCGAGAGCAAGCCGCTGTAGCTTCGAGTTCGCAATGAACCGCGCCACGTAAGAGGCCAACAAGTACACAACAGAGTTCGAGGGTACCGAATGGAGGCTTCACTGCACCTCATTTGACATATGAACCAAGGCGACGAGAGCCTGGCGAACGTACTGCAGCAGGCCGGGCAAAAGGAAGACGATGTCGGCGAGGCAGAACGTCGCCCTGCGCCTTGACATCTCCGAGGAGGAGCTCGCTGTGCGAGCTTGCAACCTCTTCTTCCCACAGCCCAGTGTTTCACCTGATATGAAGACCTACAATACAGTCAACGACGACTATAAAATGAATCCCAGACTCAATGAGTTACTTGGCATGGGATAACTTAAGTCGGCGCTGCAGTCAGCCAA
This sequence comes from Ixodes ricinus, assembly GCA_037355805.1. Lineage (NCBI taxonomy): Eukaryota > Metazoa > Arthropoda > Arachnida > Ixodida > Ixodidae > Ixodes > Ixodes ricinus. The sequence goes on along the minus strand of JAZHYW010059340.1, from coordinate 9,608 downwards.
GGGGAAGAGTGCACCGGGACCGGGCGGTTTACGTACGCGGCCCTCAAAAACCTCTGGGAGGATCACAAAGAGGAACTCTTGGACTGGTTCAACCAGGTTTGGGCGACCTCAGTGCTGCCTGAGGGGTGGAAAGAGTCGTGATATTCCCGAACCCCAACACCGGAAAGCCACAAACAAAAGTTAAAAATTGGCAACCCATCTCGCTAACATTTAACGTATGCAAGACGTTGGAGAAAATGATTCTGCAACGACTCAGCTGGCATTTTGAGGAGGCCGACTACCTTCACCTCGTTCCGGTGCAGGCTTCCGACATCATCTTTCTACTTAAGATAGTGTTTCACTCATCCACAAGGACGTACTAACTCGGGGCTCTTACGACCCACGTATAGCAGTGGCAATTGATGTCAGGAAGGCATTTGACCCTCTGTCTCGCTAAACAAGGCGAACCACTCTGATTTAGTCGAAATCTTCGAAAGGACCGACTCTCCCGTGTTAGAGTGGGATAGACTTTGGGACCGACGTTCGCCAAATGTATTGCAGTTCTCCAGTGCTCCATTCTTCTCCGGCACTTTGCATCATCGTCATGTTTCATCTTTCCTAAAGACAGGAGCAGATCGACTGCTTGGGCTTTACTATCTACGCCGATGACATCAGGCTCCGGTCCAAAGGAGGCTCGATCAGCCAGCAGGAAGACACGCTGGAATCAGGCTTCCACGCGATCGATGTCTTTATGCACGAAACCCGGCGTCTCCCTGTCACCGGAGAAGACTACACACGTGGTTGTAGCCAACAAACACAATATCCAACAAAGCGTCCAAGACCTTGTCTGCCTTGCCCTGCAGGAAAAGCGGATACAAGACCAACCGTTGGTTCGGGTTCTCGGACTAGTAATTTGACCAGGATTGTGGAGCAGCATCCTGGTTTAACCATCTATCAAAGACGTGGAATAACATTTTAAACTTGATCGGACAGGTGTCTTCGAAGTCATGGGGAGCGGAAGAGTGAACCCTTCGTATGTTGAGTGAACGTCACTCTAGTATCAAAGACAACGCATGGCTACAACTACCTCCACCTAAACCGGAGGCGAAAACAGCGCGTCGACTGCCTCAACAGGCCAGCGACGACAGTCGTCGCAGGCCTGTTGAGGCAGTCGACGCGCTGTTTTCGCCTCCGGTTTAGGTGGAGGTAGTTGTAGCCATGCGTTGTCTTTGATACTTGTGGAGTGCGTTCGTACCTCAACTGATGGCGAAGCGTTCACTCCTTCCGCTCCCCATGACTGCGAAGACACCTGTCCTGATCAAGTTTAAAATGTTATTCCACGTCTTTGATAGATGGTTAAACCAGGATGCTGCTCCACAATCCTGGTCAAATTACTAGTCCGAGAACCCGAGACCAAGCGGTTGGTCTTGTATCCGCTTTTCCCTGCGGGGCAAGGCAGACAAGGTCATGAGACGCTTTGTTGGATGTTGTGTTTGTTGGCTACAACCACGTGTGTAGTGCTTCTCCGGTGACAGGGAGACGCCGGTTTCGTGCATAAAGACATCGATCGCGTGAAAGCCTGCTTCCAGCGTGTCTTCCTGCTGGCTCGATCGAGCCTCATTTGGACCGGAGCCTGATGTCATCGGCGTAGGTAGTAAAGCCCAAGCCGTCGATCTGCTCCTGTCTTTAGTAAAGATGAAACATGACGATGATGTAAAGTGCCGAGAAAGAACGGAGCACTGGAGAACTGCAATACATTTGGCGACCGTCGGTCCCAAAGTCTATCCCACTCTAACACGGGAGAGTCGGCCCTTTCGAGGATTTCGACCAAATCGGAGTGGTTCGCCTCGTTCAGTGAGTCAGAGGGTCGCAGCTCCGGACCCCCTGTCTCACTGACTCATTGGGAACGAGTCAGATGCCTTCCTGACATCCAATTGCCACTGCTATACGTGGGTCGTAAGAGTCCCGAGTTAGTACGTCCTTGTGGAGTGAGTGAAACACTATCTTAAGTAGAAAGATGATGTCGGAAGCCTGCCGGAACGAGTGAATGTAGTCGGTCTTCTCGAAATGCCAGCTGAGTAGTTCCAGAATCATTTTCTCCTGCGTCTTGCATACGTTAGATGTTAGCGAGGTGGGTCCCACATTTTTAACTTTTGTTTGTGGCTTTCCGGTGTTGGGGATCGGGAATATACACGACTCTTTCCACTTCTGAGGCAGCACTGAGGTCGCCCCGACCTGGTTGAACCAGTCCAAGAGTTCCTCTTTGTGATCCTCCCAGAGGTTTTTGAGGGCCGCGTACGTAAACCGTCCGGTCCCGGTGCACTCTTCCCCTTGGCTGACTGCAGCGCTGACTTAAGTTATCCCATGCCAAGTAACTCATTGAGTCTGGGATCCATTCTATAGTCGTCGGTGACTGTATTGTAGGTCTTCATATCAGGTGAAGCACTGGGCTGTGGGAAGAAGAGGTTGCAAGCTCGCACAGCGAGCTCCTCTTCGGAGATGTCAAGGCGCAGGGCGACGTTCTGCCTCGCCGACATCGTCTTCCTTTTGCCCAGCCTGCTGCAGTACGTTCGCCAGGCTCTCGTCGCCTTGGTTCATATGTCAAATGAGGTGCAGTGAAGCCTCCATTCGGTACCCTCGAACTCTGTTGTGTACTTGTTGGCCTCTTACGTGGCGCGGTTCTTGCGAACGTCGAAGCTACAGCGGCTTGCTTTCGCGGTGGTACCGCTGCATCGCCTTGAGTCTCTTGTCCCACAATGTGGACAGGTGAAGGTCGGGATTGGGCTTGCCGTGCCGTACTTTAACTAGTTTGAGTAGCACTGCCAATGGCCTGCACAATCTGCTTCTGCCAGTGGCATCTCTGTGTCTGCTTCTCGCAGGTATACTCGAAGGTTTTCCCGCTTGACAAATTTGCAGTTTGCCTGTTAGGCCGGACCGGCGGGGTTTGCAACGTGATCACAATGGGGAGATGATTGCTTGTGCTTCCTGCGTTGCCACTCTAGTCTGGGTGACGAGCTCATTGAGAAGCTCCATGTGCACTCTGCACGTAGAGTTAGGAAGGACGACGACGAAGCGAAGAGTGATGCGAGCGCTGGTCTGAGAGCCCTGCGGCGCTTCAAAAGGCACGTACATCGCCATTTTCGCTCAGGAATTTCGCCGCCGTCGCACAGGCATCGAGGGTTTAGGCATACCTGCTCCAAAATTCGGAGAGGGTAGGACCAATATTTCGGAATTTACGATCGTCTTTGGAACCACCGCTCAAGCCCTCGCTAAGCCTACCGCAACGCCAGATCGACATGGATCTAACTGGACCTAAAGCCGCAGGCAACTAAGCTATCTTTACTTTCACCGAGGCAAACAACGCGGAGGAAGTAGACTTTGTCACCGTTCGAAGGGAACAAATATCTCGCCTAATTCCAAAAGGCGTCTCCTCCAAAATGGAAGGCAATGACGCCATTGACGAGATCGCGCTACCTGCGTCAGAAAAGGAAGACAATGACGAAAGTCTGTAAATATACTTTAGAAACCGAATGCGACGCCGTACAATGATGACGCGGGACGCTGCAACACGCTGAGATAATGGCAAGCAGAGCCGACGAACCGACATCCTAAGACCAACCAGTCGCATCTGCGTGACGATGACGAATATAAAGAATAGCTGTAAACTCCGCCATCACGGCGAGGGCAGTCAGTAACCCTTCAAAAGGCGGATACAAAATACGACTACAACCAAGAGCCATCAGCATCGCGCATTGATGTGAGGAAACATTCGCTGGTACCGAGAGTTTCTGAAGCTAAAAGACAAAAAATATTTGATTGCCTTCTCTGGCGCCTATTTTATAAATCTGGCCAAACTCATGATGCCCCAGCATGTTTATTGAGAAATCCTGTGTCTACGGCACCTGCAACACATCATAATCCACCAGTCGCAAGGATCTTCTTGACATCCACATTCGATTTTGCTTCTGAGCAGCGAAGAGATACTGACACGCAACAAGTCCTCAAATGCCTAAAAGACTCATCTTACACGCCAAGTACAACGTTTGAGCAGTCCTTATCACGCTGAGAGACGGTGTACTCTATTGTCGTAAAAATAACACCGCGGGGCCAGAATTAGTCTTTCTCTGTTCCCAAACACCTCCGACGAATATTTTCCGTGCTCTACATGATGACCCTGCCGCTGGGCATATGTGAATTGGTTTTAAGACGTACAAGCGTGTTCGAAACATAATTTACAGGAAGGGAATGTACCGTAATATTTACAATATGTCACATCCTGCCGACAATGTCAGCAAGGTTAGTTATTAGCCATAGCACCACCTGGACTCTTGCAACCTCTTACACCTCCTCGCTATCAATTTGAACGAGTAGAGATCGATCTCCTTCGACCTCTTCCTGCCACTCAAGCTGGTCACCACTGGATGATTGTGCGATGGACTCCTTTCTCGTTATGCAGAGACTTCGCCTTCGCTCCACATGAAGACGTTGCTGCTTTTCCTTTAAAGCATGTAATCATCCGCCATGGCACTTCCAGGCACCATATCAGCGACCATGGAACAGTTTTGGTATCCCGCGTAATCCAGACATTTCTACATATTTGGCAAACTGTCCACAGACAAACGACCGCGTATCATCCGCAAACGAACGGCATGGTTGAACATTTCAATAGAACACTCGTTGATACGTTGTATATGTGTACGAGTCAGATCACCAACAATGTGATTCTGTTCTTCCCTTCACCACCTACGCGTACAGCACTCAGTGCAAGATATCCACGGCTATTTTCCATTTTTCCTGCCTCACCGTCGTTCTCCAAAGACTCTTGTCGACAACCTTTACCATATACTCTGCGGAACAAAACTCCAACCTGCAGTGGCACAACTGGTCTTCTGCGCCGAAGAAGTTCGTCAACTGTCACGACCCACGCGCAGCCTCGTCTCAACGGCGCTAATATCAACGCTATGACCACAGCCATAGCGAGGTTTTCTACTTCATTGGAGATCTCGTCAGGTTGGGACACCGACTTGGCACCAAGCCATTGCACCAAGCTCCTTCACTCACCACACCGGGCCATTCTGCGTCACCCGACGGTTATCAGACCAAGTGACGCTACAAGAAGCAACGGCTCACTGTCGCAGAACTGGAACCGACATCGTCCATGCCACCCTATGAAACTCTACTTGCCACCATTCACTCCATTAAGAACTTCGACTGTGCATCTACTTTCGGGAAACCGCCGCCACACCGGGGGTCGTGGGTGGGGTGGAGGATGTTACGTTGAAGACGACGATCGTCTTTATCGATCCGTTGGGGAGCTCTTTCTGCGCGAACTGGAGTGGTGAGTATGAGTAAGAGACCGAAGCTGAAACGAACCGCTCTTGACCATGCTCGTCATTTCCACCATAACATTATTTTTGGTAGATAATTGACAAATATCATAGAATTTTCGTCTTGAACCCGAAGATACAATCGCGTACATAAAAAGTTGCAGCGTGCTTTGTTTTAAGTGTAGTGCCAACTTACATTTCGCTAAATTGCCTTACCCTCGCAATAGATTATTGTACCAAATAATACGTTTCCGAATAAAAATAAAACAATCTCGAACTGTTTAAGTATAACATTGAAACGATTTTACGTATCTCGTCGTCTCCGTTTTCTCTGGGCATGACACTGGGAAAGAACATTTGCGATCTGGCGATTTTTAACAGCCCTTGGTAACAGCCAGCAATCTTTTATTGCACATGTATTTCTTGCTTTGCTTCAGACCATAGGGAACAGAAGCGGTAAACTAATCGTCTAAATGAGGTAGATGAGCGATTAGTTGTCCGGCATCGTAAACAAGGGCGATGGACTTTTCAGTTTTACCATAGTCGGAAAAAAATCACGCGTTTTGAAGAGACTGCCCATTAGTGTACAGATAAACGTATATCCTTTGATAACGATTCCTGTGGGTGCTTTGCAGAGATATATAAGCTCCTGCTCATTCTGACTCGCACAAGGCCTTGAAGCATCTTTCCAAAGGGTAAGTGAGCAGCTGTTTTCAGAAATTGGTTAGGACGTTCCCCTCATTTAAGTATGGTGCCTAAACGCGATAGAGTACTTCTGTAACAGAATATTTGGACACAATAGCTACATATTTATAAGTGCATTATTGTTTAGAAGCACACGGTAGCTATGGGAGCTTTTCCATACTTCATGCAGTTAGGAGGTCCAAAAGAAATGACTTAACTTAATTACTAAAATGTTACCTTTTTTTTTTTGAGGGGGGGATTGCGTTACAAAGGAGACGAAAACTGACTGAAGTACTGAATGAAAAAGTAAGCTACGGATTTTTCTTTGTTAGGGGTACTGTTATTCGCAATATTCCACTTAATATTTTTTATATACAAAGTATTTCACAAACCATATCCAAAACTCTACTGCGTAAAGTACTCAACGCACAAAAAAAGGTTGATGTCATATTGATCCCTCGCAAATATCCTATCGGGAGAATTTTTAACGTCGGTATAGTTCGATTCGTAATCAATTTTCATCAATTAAAATCTTAAAATGAAATTGTACAAAATGGTATTATTCATAAAATTTTTGGGTATCAACAAAAAACCACCAAATTAACTAACTTTACAAAAAATGTAAGGAACGCGCGCACCTTTTTACGGCACTAAAGAACACACACAAACACATACGCTCAATTTGGACGCGTGTTAATGTTTTTCTTTTTTAGTAGATCACAGTTTTGCGCCAGCTGTCATGCTCCCCGTAGTGAAAACGGGAGACTAACAGCCGGACCTCTCTCGTAGAGAAAAGAAAGTGCAGTGCGACCTCGGTAAAGGAAACGCTGCGCGGTTCTAATGGCACTGAACGAATAAGCCTTGAATATTGGGTTTACTTCCGTCATCTGAACAATACGTCGCGGCGCACGTCAGTTGTGCCCTTTGGACACTAGAGAGGCAGGACGACAAAGGCGGTATGCGTTTTGATAGGAAACAAACTTCAGAGCGTGTTCAAATTGCGTGATTTTTTTAAAACTTCGTTTAACGCTTCGAGGTATGTTTTTTCCTTTAATTTGAATTGAGTTACAGGTTTGTGATAATGACTGAGAGTCTCTTATTGAGCCCGAACCTTTACATTTACTTATTAATTGTAAATTACTGAAAATAAACTATGTACCTTGGTATACTGAACGTTATAATTAACAGTTTAGGGAGCGTTTTGTGAAACTCCCTGTATATGGTAGCTACACGAAGCCACATATGGTTTCCTAAAGGTGTCACGGATTTCATTACGTTCCAATTTACATAATATTTATATATAAAGACAGGACGCTTAGTTCAGTTTCAGCAAGCTATGCTGTTAAAAAACACATGCAAAAGATGAATACATTTTTTTAAACAACCTAGATGAAAAAAAAAAGAATAACACAACAGATTTACAACGAAAAAAACAAATGAAAGCTATATTTTCGGTGCGGAGGGGACTGGTAGTTGGCGCCGCGGGAGGCGCCAATGGTAACGTCTCTGCCGCGCCCCGGTTGAAGGCACTCCTCCCGCCGTCGCCCAAGGAAGGGAGGGCTTGGGCGCGCCGCCGTCCTCGATTCCTAGCAGGCGCACAGATCGATATCACGTGGTGCTTGCGCTATTCCAGGAGCTTCCTTTGGGCTCCAAAAGTTACGTATTAATCTTCAGTATTTTGTTGCACTTCGAAAGAAGGTGAATAAGTAACTTGTAGAGTCTATATCAAGCTCCCGATAGAACGCGAGCACCACGGGAAAATAGCGGCCAGTCACGTGACCATAGCGGCCACTTTTGCGAGGGCTCCCAGGGCGTCAACTACAAATTCGTTTCGCACCGTAAATATAGCTCAAACCTATTATTTTGTTATAAATTCGTCTTATGACATTCTTTTTTTCTACTAGGAAGTTAAAAAAAAACATCTTGCATGTGTTAGATGAGTGGAGAGTATTAGGTGGCGGGGTTTGGCCGAGTGAGTCTTCGATCCTTCCAGGTACACCACGAGTGCGGTTAGCGTTGCGTTTAGGTTTCCGTTATCATTAAGGCCCATTTATGCAAAAAACAAACGCGTGTCTAGACGCGCTCTTTTTTCAATCCCGGAGAAAATTTTACGGGAGAAAAACTCACCGGAGATAAGTTCACCGGAGAAAAGCTCACCCACTTTTGTGCGGGTCACTAGAAAAGCTCACCAGTCTTTTGACAGACCCAGAGAAACGCTCACCTCGAATTAAATTAATATGTAATGTGGTCGTTATCATTTCATAGCAGCAGTGCTACCAAGGTTTTAGACGTCTCTCACGCAGGCGGTACACCGTGCAACAGAGTTAGCGCCGAAGCGATATTTCGCATTTTACTTAAAGAAGGGGCTGAGCACGGTGCCATGATTTGTTTGGAGAAGAAAGCGCCGAGAAAGTGCCTTCTAAAACCTTTTGACACGGCGCTCGCGAGTCCGGACCTTTCTATATATGCTGTGATGCCAAATGGTACGTCTAAACGTTCTATGTAATCATCGCTGTCGTCCATTCACTGAAGACTGTTGTCTACGAGCCAGATGCAGTCACGAATGCAAAGTAACAACGATCACACGAAGCAGACGAAGAAAATATTCCCGTGTTCTCTCGACAAGCGCGAGGTTCCCCGAGAGGACGCCGACGTCGTGAGTCCCTGCGTGACTACCTCGTCTTTCTCTTCGGACGGCGACGTCTACCGAAACTTGCGAATTTTCTCTTGTGTCAATGCGCCTTTAGGAGCATTCGCACACCATTTGCGTCCATGAGCGATGATGACGTGGTGATTTGCAAGGAATGTCTCTCAACCACAAGCTTTGCTACGCGTACTTTTTAAAGCATAAACGAATTCAATATGACGGGATTGTCTTCTTAATATAAAACGTTCCTGAAGAGTATTTTGAGGAGTACCTATTTGCGCAATATCTGAATGTCTTCCGTTTGTAATGGTACTTGCACGTGTAACGTTCTTTTTTTTCACAGAAACCATGAAGCAAGTCACTGGAGCACTTCGTTATCTTCTTTGTCACCTCGGGATGTAGTGTTAACACCAAATGCATAGAGTTGCAAACATTTCATTAGCTTTAGTTTGTTTTTACAGGAAGAGGTAACTAAGGTCACTCGTGTTTCAGTGAACGCTTCGTAATCATGCAATGGAACATAACAAGCAATTTAAAATTAAAATTGTGAGATCTTGAAAACAAATGAGGAAGTGATTTAAATCATAATAAAATCTTTATAAACGTTTTTGTCGTGCATACTAATTAATTCATAGAGGTAAGATCTGTCAATCGCAAGAGGAGTTAAAAGTTGGTCTCTGAATAGAAATGCCCAAGAAAAAGAAGTTCACTGACTGATGTCTCGTAAATGTATAAAAAGTCGGAAAAAAATTACAGAATTTTCCCGGACATTTTAATTATGCAGCTCCTAGTTAGATAGACGTCCGCTACCAATTGAATATTCTCAGGTATTTTCTCTCAGATATTAGCTTTAACCTCCACCCTGGTTAGTGTGAAAAGATACATTTAAATGTATGATTAAGCGAGAAATGTAATGAATGAGAAAATCCTAATACTGTTTAAATTAACGAATTAGTCAATATGTTTACATA
>JAZHYW010059338.1:0-25282 GCA_037355805.1 Ixodes ricinus | reverse complement strand
ATACGAAGCAGTAGCACAAGCACAGACCCAACAATGTCTGTGCTCTCCAAAAATCAATCTTAAAGTTAGCCACAATCATTATTCACCCACCGGACAGGTCTTGAATAGAAATAATAAATGCCTTGTAGCACAAGTTATAAAATATCGAGTTTCCCAGAGCACTGGTTATAACACTCCGTCAGGCTAATAATTCGGCTTAAAAGACTGAAGTTTTTGGAAGCATACAAATATGATTGATACCCAGTAGGCACACGTGGAGCCCTAAGGCACACTTCAAACAAGTGGCTTGGTGAATTAATCAAACCATGCGACGTTTTAAACGAAAAGAGTAGGTCCGCTTTTTGCCGACGCCGGTGCGGGCTTAGCAAGTCAACAAGTTCTAACGGTGCATCATAAGTTGAACAATGAACATCCTTCATAAGGTAGCGATGTTGAAAGATAAAAATAAACTTTTTTCTGAACTCGTTCGATTTCCAATGAGTTAGTTTTTTAGAGATTCCGTTACACGCAACTGGGGCATATTCTAACCGGGGCATGCATAACGAACGGTTCAACGTGAGAAACGCAGAAAGGATGCTTGAAGTCCTTTTGTTAAGCGAGAGGCAACACTCCAGCGTGCACAGAGACGAGTTAACGAGCCTAGTTACGTGACCAAAGAATCGCAGGCTAGGATCGAACATAACTCCTAGATATTTCATTGCACATACCCGGAAGAGGGGTCCACCATGAGTACTATATGCAAAAAAAGTATTCTGTGCCCTCCGAGTGAATTTCCATAACCTTGGTTTGAGCACGGTTTAAGAGAAGATTATTGGCTGAGCACCATCTAAAGAAAGAACATGCATCTTCCTGAAGCCTAGCGCAATCATCTAAAGTAACTATTTCTTTGTAAACTTTAATGTAATCAGCGTATTGCAGGAACGAAGAATTAGAAATAGTATCCGAGACGTCATTATCAAACATTATGAATAGGGGCGGACCTAGGACGGACCCCTGAGGAACGCCAGAACTCTCCCCGTACTATGAAAAGTTCATATTGTTGACTCGAATGTGCGCTTTCCTGTTTGGTAAAATAGATTTGAAACCAGTCGAATACAGTGACACGAATCCTGTAGGCGGAAAGTTTTGATAAAAGAATCGTATGATTTACAACGTCAAATGCCTTGCTTAGGTCAAAGAAGACCACGTCTAGCTGACTTCTGTTGCAGACTACCTGGGATGCGGTAGACATGAAACTTACAAGCTTTGTAGTCGTTCATCTGCCAGTCATAAACCCATGCCGATTATGGAAGGTTAAGTTTCGAAATTTGGAAGACAAGAAGTGATGAATGACTGTTTCGAAGAGTTTGGAAAATGAAGAGGGAAGGAAATCGGTCCATAGCTGAGAACATCACCTTTCTTTTGCAAATTCAGAACCGGAACGATTACGGCAATCTTTCACATTTCGTGGAATACTCTTGACCTTAATCAGTTGTTAAATATTGCACATTGTGTAGGTGCGAGTATATCATGAATCGTTTTGAGAATTGTAGATGGTATACAATCGTGCCCGCTTGATAGCGTGGCTTTCATTTCTCTATTATCTAGCTCTATACATTCATCGTCAACATTGATGTAACTTAGTAGGTCACCGAATTCATTCAAGTGAGGCAATGTGGTGGAAGAGCAGAGTGTACTGTCTTTCTAGGCTAACCTAAAATGATCTGCAAATAGCTCGGGAAAGCACTCCACATCTCTTTCATGGTGATCCAAAACTATTGTCGATCCGGTATCCTTCCCGGAATGTGACCCAGTGTACCTCCGAAATATCTTAGGGTTTTTGACAAATTCAAATTCCACTGAGTCACGATACGCCAGGCGGTCACGGTTTACCATTATCCTACATTTCTTTCTGCTAACTTTGAATTCTAGCTCCTGCTATGGGAGACCACTTTTTTTTTAACTTTCTTTGCAAGAAGCCTTTCCTTTTAGATGCGTTCTTAGTTCAATAGGAAACCGATTAGGAAAGCGAGATTTCTTTTAAGATATTAAAGCGTGATTCCACGTCAGTTCATACAATGATGGTCCGGGTCATAATTTATATATTTTCGTTAAAAATATATATGAAAGCCATGTTCTTGGGAGGAACACCCAGCTATATATGAACGCCGTAACAATTGTTTCCGCTAGAGATATAAAATAGAGAAGCTAGAGGCGTGGAAATTGAGAAGATTTCACGATGATAATTTGCACAGTCGTCATTTCTCTCGTCGAAGCTTTCACGTCACCATAACTTTTTAATACGTTTTACAAAAGATATACAACACATACACAAAAAACTAAAAATATCAATAAAGTATTTCAATGCAAATAAAAAGTCAAACATGGCATAAAAACGCGTTTTAGAGACATATTCACAATTTTTTTAGCAAAATAAACCATCTTTCATAATACTTCACAAAACATATCGAAATGCGCGTCTTTAAATATTATTTTACGAATATATAAAGATATAATGCCCACACTTAATTGTCTTTTTGTTATTAACGCGGAAATGCGGCTAATTTCTCAAAATGTGGCAAGATTCGGCGTCGATATTTACTAAACTCCATCTTTTATTTTCGTTAAACTCCCTTGGCACTTCGCAGTGACTTGATCTAACCTGTGATGGCAAAAGATTGATGTAACTTGATGACCTCCGAACCGGAAAAGCTACGACAAACCTTCACTCGGAGCAAGCTGACGTCTTCGTTATAGCGGCTTTGCCGCATAACGTCGCCTTCATGGAAGCGTGAAAAGCTGGAAAGCGGGACTCAATCGTAGAGAGTGGAAATCCCTGCTGTCCCGAGCATTGCTTTATCGTTGTGTGAACATACCCCCCCCCTCCTCCCCTTCTTCCCACCACCTTATCTCGAACAAGAAACGCCTGCGAACGTCACTGCTGGCTGCTGTTACGAATCGTACCTTGAAACCCGAAGCTAAATACGTGAAGATTAGTTACGGGAAATTAAGGTGAGCGTAGTTGTAAGGGAAAATGTAAAGGAAACATTGCAATCTAAATCCTCAGACGAGGAAAAACAAAAACAAACAACGGACAGTGCGAAACGAAATTTCAAACGCAGCTGAGCTTATTCACAAAAAGAACGACAATAAATGCATGCCCACACAGAAAGAAAAAATAAGGAATATAAATACAGGCCACCGCAAAGACTTGACCAAACCTAACCGGACAAAGTAAATCACTCTAAGTTTAAGGACAGCAACGGGAACGGGCACCTCTCCAAGGACCTAAACAGATGAGTCCCACCACGCTATGTGAACCGGCCGAAACAGAACCTCTAACTCCCCTCTCCCATTTTACCGCCGTAAGTCCTCCCTTCCCCAATACACACACAGGCACAGACACACACAAACTACACTCCAACACCGAAAACGCCAAAAACATTAAAATAAAGGAAACTTTAACAGGGTGATTCAAAACTAAAACGGCTGACTATCGCCATGCTTACAGGAGACTCGATGTCTTTGGTGCTCAATAAGTGGAACTGCCAACACCGTGCGCGACGGACCGGTTATACCTACAAGGGAAGACAGAAGTTGATAACCGCAAGGACATTTTTTTCGGAACTCTGACCGGATATTCGGAGCCGGGAGAGAGGAATTCAGAACCTCTCAAATAGGCGTTTGCGAGGACGTTTCAAGTTCTGTCATTTACGAAGCGAGTAAAAGCATAGTGTCAGATCGAACAGCCATGGCCAAACAATTCAGCACCGTGCGATTGTTCTGTGTGGACTGTCTACCACCTACCGGTAGGGACACTCAACAAAGTGCGGCTGGGAAAGCTACTGCTCCACGGACAGTGAACGAATCTGAGGCCAGATTCACGAAACGATCTTACGCCGAAAATGTGCGTACTACAAAGAACAATTGTAAGAACAAATTCGTATTCACGAAACGAAATTCTCGTAAGTTTTGCGCAGGTTACGACAGAATCCTACGACTGCTCCGGACCTGTCTTACGCACTTTTACGATCAAATAAGCATGGCCGACAGCGTCGCTCAGTTACTTGGTCGCGACGACCAACGGATGTTTATTTTCTACGTGCTCTTCTCGCTCCGTCAAGACTTCAAGCAGCAAGAAACAAGTAAGAAGTACTTGAAACAGACCACTACGAACAATGAACGCTGGATCCACAAACACCCGAGAAGAGCTCCAACGGCCACAATTTCACCGACCAAGCGAGCTCGGCAGAATATAGTACCTAGAAGCAACTCCGACTCGGCGCACCGTTGCTCCGACGGTCCTTGGCCAACACCGTCTGCCCACGACCTGCTGGCTTGCTGAATGGAATATGCCCGCGCGACCCTTGTGGACCCTTCCCGTATTATAGTCTGTATCGCTGACCTCAATTTTAGATCTAAGAGGTCAATCTCTTCCCTTGTCATCTTGTTTTCCGAGGCAGCGGTGACGAACGCTGTCGTCGAAAAGGGAGTCTCATCGATTCTATCTCATTGTTTTGTGTAATATGGAGCTCAAATAAACGCCGTATGAATTACCTTCGCAACACGGTATGTACACTTTGTTATTAGTATACCATATTTACTCTGACACGACTGTACGTCACATGTCTGAGCTATAACAGCTCGTGGGAGCTACGCAATGCCTGTCTAACCTTTCTTTGCCGTGTGTCACGTCAGTATCAAGTTGCAATCGTAAAAGATTGGTCCCGAAGCGCTTACCAATTCGCGGTCCAACAGCGCAAATCCAGCACTTCGATCAAACGCGCGCGTCCGCTCCGAGTGTGAACAGGTATTTACGTGGCTCTTGCTGACACTCTCGTAGTTCAAACGTATATTTTTTAACGTCGGCTCGCTCCTACATCTCCGAGGCCACGAAAAACGCCGCGGTGATTTGTTTGCATCTACGTCGCTTTGCAAACGACTGGCACGGGCCGTCTTTTACCAACGATGACAGTTGTTTTGACTTCGCAGCGATCGAGTTCGTAGCAGTCAACGAAGGCGGTTACGTATCCCGGCCTCGGCATTCGGGCGCGTTTAAATCGTGTTAGCGTCGACATATCACTGCACGGACACGAACCCCAGACAAGCGGTGGCGGAAAGGCCGCCTGTGCTTGTTATTAAAAATCCACGTGCTCCGAACCCTGCCGAGCTCTCCGATTGGTTGTTCGTGCTGCCGAAGACGCCGTCGCCATAGCAACAGCACCGGTGAGTTCTAGTTTTTCTGTACGAGAACGTCGCTTTCCTCCTCTCACTTAAGAACGCGTTCGTGAATACCGATTTCTCCTCTTCTTACGATGATCTTAACTTACGAACTTCTTGGCTAAGTTGTCGTAAGCTAAGAAGCTCTTCGTGAATCTGGCCTCTGACCTTTTATGCCGGCATTGCTACAAATGCCTCCAGAATGAGATTTTGTGGTTCATTTGTCTTTGATATGATTAGCTTATCCGATGTAGAGAAATAATATAATACTCGGGGCTCGACACGTCCGGCTGTCCTTAAGCCGTCAGTGAACACAGAAGCCAGGGACTGTCAGCCCCAGTTGTGTGTCTCTGGGGCGTCAAGTGAGCTCGGTTCTCTTAAACATGGATCTTCAACCGCGCGACGCTTTACAGGCACGAGATTGGTGCAGACGCCTCGCAACGCTCGCCTCAGGGCAGAGCGAAGATTGAGCGGCCGCGGAGCTGTCGCGAAGTTTTCGCCACTTCACAAAGTCAAAGCCGGAAGATCCGCGACACATGTCCGGCTAGGCTTGTATGTACGCACTATCCGCAAGAAAATCGAGTGCCCAAAAAGCCGCGTTCAGCCGACCGCCTTTACTCAGTTTCACATCATGATGGACCGCAGTGGCCGGTACCGGAGCCACCCCAACCAATCAGTGCAGCGAACGCGCATCCCGTGGCGACGCACCCCAAAGCGTCGTGGCACCCCATCCCAGAAGTCACGTGACACTAATGTGGCACGGGGTTGGCTTCGACGAATCGTTGCGCCCTCTGCGGTACATCGTAAGGCCAAACAATGGATAGCTGCAACTGCGAAGCAGTTGGAAGGGTCATTTGGAGAGTGGTGCGGAAAGCCCGCCAGTACAAAGTTTGTAATCGCTCGAGGGTCGAAAACGACAGGAGGAAAAAAGTGAACTCCCCATTTCCGTCGTCTTCGTCCGCAGCGGAGGCCTCCGTCCCTTTTTAATTAAGACAAATGACGAAGTCGAGGAAATTGCGAGAGGACGAGGAGAGCGCCGCCATTGTAAAATAAACACCGGACTGTCATCCTCGATGAAGTTCGTATGAAGTTCGTTCGAGCTGGTTCCTAAGACTGTGCAGTTTGTGTACGTGGACCGCCTCAGTGACTGTGGGCTGAAAGCGTTTTAGATTGCACATGATGCAATCAATCAGGTTATTGTATTTGATTCTGAATGAGCAGTTTCGTTCTTCTTGTCTTACGTTTCCTTAGAGCCATCTGATTGGTGATTCGATTACTTTCTCTGAACGGAGAACTGCTCATATGTAATAATTTCTGAGAATCGTCCTTATGATCTTGGTTTTTGTCACGAAAAAGTCACAAAAACATCTGCTGTCATTTACCAAAAAGTTGTCTATATACGAATAAAAAAATTAAAAGCATGATGTGCGTAAGACGTACTAAAAATTGTAGCCAGTTCTCGGATACGTAGTTCTCGCTGCGGTATGGTCAAGTGCTTTAAGAAGAATAAGCGCAAACAAGCAAGAGTAACGTGGAGAAGAAATGATTTATATGCTTTCGATTAGATTGCAAATGACGGATCTAGTCATGGCCGTGAAGTCAAATGGACGTTTTCCAGGTCGTTCTTGTGATGTATTTGACAAGCTATCGAATATGTCAGATGAATATCAGGGTTGCGACAAAAAGATTTTCGTATTTGACGAGATGTAAATGCGTCACAAGAACTTCATCATACAACTGACGCATTATGCGAAGTGTCAAATACGTTACGAAAACGTCATAGAAAACATCTTAAAAATTGTCTGTGGTACTGAAAAACGTCATAAAACAGGATTATCACAGCTCTCAAACACGTCTCAATGCCATAACGAAGTTTGGCTTAAATTACTTAAGGCTAAATATGTCCCTGGACCGACGCACAATCTGGCGTGTTATACAAGGTGTAAAACCCCAAGAAGGTATTTAGATCGTCGACGAAATAGGTCAACTTCAGAGATGTTACGCAGGTCCCGGGACCATCACATAAAAACGTTATGTAGGTGGTGTAATATACGAGAAGTAAGCCACAAGAACGTCATGTAAGCGGTGTGTCGCTAACTTAACTAACGAGATATTACATTATTCACGGGACCATCATTAAAGTGGATACGTGGCGCACTATACAAGGAGTAAAGTACGTTACAAGAACGTCGTCGAAGCGTAAACAAGCAGCCGTATTTGACAAGACGTTAACTACGTCTCGGATGCGTCATGAATTCATCATAAATCTGGCGTAACTGACGATGCATCCAATGTGCCAGCTGGACAGTCTCTTTCGCCATCTAAAGCCCCCTTCCCCATCTCCGACCCGTCGCCAAATTACGGAATAACAACGATCATTCCTCCCAAGACCAAAGTTCCCGCGCGAGGCGGTGGATCAGCGCTCGGTCCTTCGATCTTCATTTGGGACACGGGGACACGGAGCGGTCCTCAGCTGAAGCCGTTATTGAGAACGACCGGCTCGTACATCAGGCCGTCTCCCTCCCTTTTCCGTGCCTCGAACGTTCTCGAGCGGCCATTGCTCTTCATTTTGGGCTCGAGCCTCGCTTGTGGCACGAGAGGTCCTCCAACGCCACGTTCTCTGCTTTACCACCTCGTCCAACCAACGAGACGGGGCACTGCACCTCTTCGTTGCATCATAAGATGGACCAGAACAGAAGGCGACCCGAGGCCTCATTGGTTGGATTTGAAAGGAAGTGACGGTTACTCGCGGGTCTCCTGGACGCTGATTGGCTAACCGGTGTGGTGACGTAATGTGTTCGCGGCACGCGTTCGGTTGAGCTCGCTTCCAGCCTTCGTTTCGGTCCGGTTTAAAAGATAAGGAGAGAGGGCTGGGCTTTTTGCTCGTGGAAGCGTCGAACTAGCGTTCCCCTCTTTAGGATCCTGAGGAGCACTTGCCATGGGGGAAGCTGGGAAGAGAAGGAGGGGAGAGAGGACCCGAGTTGCGTAGAATAAAAACGGGAACTACGTCTCCAAACTAAATTAAACGCGGACCCGCGAAAGGCGACGGCGGAATTGGAGGCCACTTTCCCTTCCTAAATTCCCGCGCGTGGCACACTTTTATTTCTTTGTTTTATGTGCGTGTGTGTGTGTGTTTGTGTATTTGAAGTTCGAGAGCTGTTGGTGACTGCCTGAAGCGATCTGACTCGGCTCTCGTCCGTCCTGATTTTGTCCTGTTTTGGGTGTACCCCGCTCTTCAGCGTGTTTTGACCCGGAGGTCCTCTCTTTGGGAATACCCGCGAGGGAAGGGGGGGGGAGGTGAAACTTCCTGAGACAGTAGGAGAGATGTAGGAGCGCAGAAATCTGAATAGTGGAATTGGCGAACGGACGCCGTTAGAAAAAATGTTTAGAAAAATGGTGTGAGTGCTGCGTAGAGGATGTGCCAGTGAAAGATATACTCAGTGTGCGTTTTTATTTCGTCGTTCACATACATATTCCTGATCCTCTGGCAAATTCCAGCTCTAAAAGAAATGGGGCGACAGCGTTTGGGGAATAATTGCGGAGTAAAATATACGAGCGGCATTCATCGTGATTCTAGGATAAACCCTTATCTTTTGTTTTTTGGATGGGGGCCTATTTTTTTGTGTTTTAGTAGGGTATGCGGGGTTCATGACCTCGCTGAACTCTGATAGAGACCGCTGCTTGGAGTCTGATATAGGCGCTGCAAATTGCAAGTGGGAGAAATACTCGGGATCCGGCTATTTGTGTGTTCGTGCGCGGCCTTTAAGGACACTCAACGGGTTCCCATTTTCTGAGGTCTGGGTTCTCAGCTGTTCATTAAATGCGATTAGACGCGTCATTAGGGGCTAAACTGAGAATAAAGAATGAGCCAGTGACCGCCCTTCGAACAACATACAGTCGGCACATTTGACGCGAAAAAAAACAATCCGTGCATTTATCCTGGCCATTACACTTTTTTTCTCATTAACCAAAAACGATCATCAATGTTTACCATGTTTTTTTTTGTTTTTCTTTAATCAAGTAAACGACTTCTTTAACGCCTGTTTTGTTGAAGCGGTGGGCGCAAGGATGCGGAACACCACAAAGGAAAAATTGTTTCCACCCATGGTGTAAAAAACTACCTTTTTTAAGCACAAGGAGCACATGCAAGTAATTAGATTTCCTAAAGAGTGTCCTTATAGGCTGCTTATTAATACTGGCTATATTCTGAGCAGTAGATACGAGTCGTTTCTCATAGACACTTCTCAGTACAGTGAAAATTTAATTTACGATTTGTGGTGCGTTGCGGCACGCCAAATCTGCACTACAAAGGTAAGTTCCTTGGAAGTAGTGACTATCATGCTCGGTGGCAGCGCGTCAAACACTCTTCCCTAAAAATGAAATTGCATTAAAAGAAGTTGATTAAGTGCTTCACATTATATCCTCAAGTAAGACGCACGCGAACTCCGCGAGCGCTGAAGAGATAAGTAAATCAACCAAAGACCACTTTGAAAGAGTGTAATGCAATCGGCCGACAAAAAAAACTATAGATATTTAATTTGGACAAGCTATTCTGCACGAACTAGTATTGTCTTAATGATAATGTACCATTTTCAAGACCCCATCGAGCAACATTGCTGGTCGCCGTTTCCTTGGCACGAAGGGTGTGACTGGATCCGAGTCTCGGCCGAACGCTGACTCTGCACCCGTTCTTGATACGAGCCGAGAAGAGTTCACGCCGACGACTGGTGCCCAGTATACACTCAAATTGCATAATCAGACAATGGCGGACCTACTAGATGGGCTCGCACTTTTCAAAAAGCAGTACATTTCGAAGAAAAAATTGCCATCGACCTTTACATTCAGGATTATACCATGCACGATGCGCCTTATATGGAATTGATGAGAAGAATCGGTGAGGGAATTGGTGTGTCACGTGACATATATTCGGCCGTTAAAGTTAGCGGGAAGACTGAATGGTTGTATAGGTCAGGTGACGTCGATTTTCCTCGGCTAATCTAAGCGGGGAAATTGGATTTCTGTCGAAGTCACGAGACTTGAATTTTTCCGCTCAATTCAGCGTGTAACCGAGTTGGTGTATAGGTCACGCGACGTCTATTTCCCGCTAAATTTAGCGGGGAAACTGAACTCGATATTTTGGTTACAAGATGTAAAGTTTCCTGCTATATTTAGCGAGGGAAACTGAGTTAACCTACAGGTCACGTGCCGTTAATTTCACCAAGGTGTGTAGGTCCCTTGACGTTAGGTGACGCCACGTGATGCCAATTTCCCCGCTAAATTTAGCGAAAAATGGAAAGGCGCACTTATGGACGGAGAAACGAACGGATAAAAAAGTTTGGTATTTGGGAGAGCGTTAAAAAAGGCATTTCTTGCTCTAAGGATCCTTCACGTTGCGTCATCTTATGCTCTCGAGAGTGGGATATTTTCTCAGTCATTCCCTATCTGTACTCGTAGATGAACGGATCACCAGCATCGTTAAGACATAACAAAAAGTCCGGGGATGCCTGTGGTCACTGAGAGCTTCAGAAGGAGCAGGGCGTAACGTATTCTGAGATGGCGCTCGAGAATGAAGACTGTGTGCGGTATCTGCTCTGCACCGATATCGGACCAACGATTTATCGTTTGGGCGGGCGAGTTCACGCGCAGTTTTCATTGCTAGTGCGTGAACGTACTTGATTATAAATTTGACCTGCTCGTGAAAGACGGGGTAAGCATGTACAAGTGAGACGCTTTCACAAAACGACGGACTTCGGAAACATTGATATTGAGAGGTGCATCGACTTCGGCGGTTGAGGACGCCATAAAGTCACCGGGTAAAGTGACGACGGAAGAGGGTAATTTTTACGACTTCGTCAAATAGCTCTGCCGCGAAATCGGCGGTTTCTCCGAAGAAGTACGTTTCCTACGAACCGAGAACGAGTCCACCTTGAAAGGAGCACCGAGCTTCTTCGTAAATGTCTTGCACTGGCTAACCAAGATCGTACACGACAGAGTGATTCGATACGTTTTACGTGCTCGGGAGACGCGGCAGACAGGTACAAAATTTGCGCCTTGCAGGAGTTCACAGGTTGGCCAACTCCTACCGGGGCTCCGAATCAACTACCGGAAGGAAAGCCCCGCCAACTTGCTTCATACAACCGAGAAGCAAGACCCCTAGGAATGACGGACGTCGTAGGGGACAGCCAAGTCTGCGTCATCGGTCCGTTGGGGTCCGTGGAAGCAGGTCCTTGTCAGCGCTCTCGGATCATCCAGGGCCAGCTGGCGCCACCAGCCTCAGAAAGGCGGATCTACCAGAGGTCGACGAGGACGGATTTCAACGGGATCAGCCACGCCGCCGCAGCAATGTTAACCCTCGGCTTGGACACTGCGAGTAAGCTACGTGTCGTGGCTAAGCTTACCTTGCAGAAAGGCTCTTTTTCTTTCCCGGTTGCATCCCAACTACAACCCGAGAGGAACTTTCGGAAACCGTGTCATGTGAGTTAGGAAGTCAATGTTTCACCTGCACGAAACTTTCTTCCAAATAAATTACGTACGCTTCTTTTCATCTAGCTGTACACGAGAAACATCTTGAAAAGCTCAGTTACCCGAATTTTGGGACAGACGGTTGCCTCTTTTGACCTTCCTTGGTCAGCTTAGGTTCAACAATGGGCATCATGCTGCGAAGTTTTTCCCCAAAGCTCAAAATGAAACCGCCCTTTAGACTCTCAAATCTAAACGCGCGAAATATCGTCAACAAAGCAGCGGAACTGGAAAGTGTATTGCTGGCCTGCGATCCCGACGTAACTGTATAGCGGAAACTTGGCTACACAGCAAAATACAAGACAGTGATGTTTTCCTGGGTTTTAATGTGTTCCGGCGTAATCGTTGTGCTAGGGGGAGTGATTGCCCTACTCGTGAAAGACAACCTGGCATGTACGTGGATTGAGCACTGCTGTGATTGCGAAATGGTTTGGGTTTCCATTCGTTATGGATGACAGTCATTGCTGATAGAAGAACTGTACAGGAGCCCTTAAGCAAGTACTGATGTTCTTGCGAGTATATCTGGATTTTTCTGAGCCCAACTTAAACATTTTCAAGTATGATATTAACTGGCTACATTAATTTGTCAGATATTGACTGGAGCATATGTTATTCTAGGGCTGCATGCGAGCACTCGAGGCTACTTATTTACAAAGCTTTTAGCAACAATTCGAGCATAGTAGTTGCGAATTCCCACGCGCAAGTGCAATGACGGTGAATATTTGCTCGATATCATGCTTTTATCTAAGGACTTAGCTAAATCTTGGTTCACATATCAATCAAAAAAGCATAACCTATCCTTCAATAGTTGTTTGCGACTTATCACCACTTCAAAATGCGTAGTGCAGATCAGTAGAAATGTTTCGTGACTTCACTCGGGCAAATTTCGTCGACATTCTTGGTTTAATAAGTGAAGCATCTGAAGAGTTTTCTTTGATATGTGAAATGAACGGCGATTGTGTCGATAAGTTATGCTTCTTTTTAAGCATGTTTTCCTAGCGTGCATTGAATGGTCTGTAGCTCTGAGCATACATCAAAAAGAAAGGAGCAAAATCCATGGGTGACGTGCAATATTTTACGTATTAAACACAAGATACACCGTATAGATAACAACTATGTGGTACGCTTCCTTCCCCTTCGCCAACCACGTATCCTCGTACGTACATCCAGATATTGTTTTAATAATTTAACTATGTTCGACTTTCTTAAACAAACACACACATTAACTCTACGTGCATTTAACCATTAAATGTATAGCTATTAAGGAACTCAATCACAATGGGCGCGCTCAACCATGAACAGATTAACCGTACGAATATAACCGCGTTTTTCGTCGATGTACACTTTTGATAACACTGTACTACCACCATTTGCTTCTGACATGCATTGGCAAATTAGTAGTTTGGTGGTGACTGTAGATGGCATTTTAGAGCGCAGCTCGTTAAGCGCCAGTTTCCGCAGTTTCGCGGCGTCGCCGTTGTCATCGGCGCCGCTGTTGGTTAACTGCCCCGTTAAATTTAGCGGGAAATTGAATTGTGTGTTGAGGTCACGTGAAATCTATTTTCCAACTAAATCTAGCGGAGAAAATGTATTTCTTCATGGGTGACGTGATATAAAGTCATGTGACATCATTTCCGGCTCAATTTGGGAATCAAAATTGGTGTTGAGTTCACCTGACGGCAATATCCCCGTTAAATTGTAGCGGGGACGCTTGCCGCTAAATTTAGGCAAAAAATATTCCCGCTATACTAAACGAAGCATGCTCCCGGTAAATGTAGCGGAAACATTTACCCGCTAAAATTAGCGGACAAACTTTTCCCGCTAAATCTAGCAGGAAAGTTTTTCTACTAACTTCAGCGGGTTAAGTTCCCGGCTATAGTTAGCAGGCAAAATTTTTCCGCTAAATTTAGCGGAAGATTTTCAACACTAAACTGGTCGGACAAAATGTCCTCGCTAAATTTTGCGGAAAAATGTAACTGCTAAATTTAACGGAAAAATTTCCCCGCTAAATGTAACGTGAAATTTTACACCGCTACGTTTAGCAGGTTAAGGACGAGGAGGGGAGGGGAGGGCACAGAGAGGGCATACCCTCCCCTCCTCCTCCTCAAGAGCTGCGATCTTATTTCGCATTAAAGAGATTTGTAAACGCCTTTCATTTTTTGTGGTGTTTACTTTGACTGAATGTTAGAAATTCTTGCGGACGAGATAGAATTCTTAACGTGTTTTTGCAAAACAATGTGGAATGGTGTTCATTTTCTTTACGAGATATACTCCTGTAGTTTAAGAAGTAGCGAAGTGCCACAAGATTTGTAATTGGTCAAGGTAGTTCCAATACCTAAGAGCGGTGATAAAAAGATTGTCTCTTACTACAGACCTGTGTTGCTATTGAGTACATGCGGCAGGGTTCTTGAGCTCTTTTCTTTTTTAACACATCGTGAGCAGTTTCGAATCTGCAGCATTTTTGGTAAAAAACAAGTATGTTTTTCGTCGAGGGTATTCAACAGTGTCACAGCTTCTTCACACGTTCCATGAAGTTTCTACCGTTGTCGATATTGATGGTCATTTGGAGGCTATGTTTTTTCGATTTCGCAAAGTTTTTTGACAATGTCTTGCATCGTAAATAACTGCATAAATTTAAGCAGGTACAGGAAAATGACTGCTCATTACGGTTAGTTCACTCTTACTTCACAGACTATCAGCAGTATGTGACTTTGTAAGGCAGAGTCTATAAAGTGACTGTACTTTCAGGATTGCCCAGGGTTCGGTATTCGGTCATTTGCTGTTTTAGTGCTTAATAATGATCTGCGCGTGCTCAACCCAAAAATACAGTGTCTTTTTTTTGTTACAACTGAGTTTTTTTTCATTGTATTTTGTATTGCCGATCAGGAATGTATGAATGGTAGTCTGCACAAGGTATTTTTCTTGCGCCAAAATTGTTTAATCAATCGAAATACAAAGAAATACGTTAAAAATGACACTAACACTGAAGAGGTCTCCACTTCTGTTTCGCTGTTATAAACTTTGTTCCTTCAGAAATAGTAACTTCAAATAAGTATTTACGACCATTACTTCCTCAAACTCAAGTTGGTCAGCTTATTTTGTGAATATTTAGCGAATACATACAGTAAACTATGGTCTTTACGAAGCAATGTGTGACTCTTTAATGCAGAAGCAATGCTCGTGGCTTACACTTCTTTGATTCTTCCAGTATTGGAATCTGCAAATATTTAATGGAACCCGCATTCCCAGGTACACATTGATCAATTGGAAGGCGCTCTAAAAAGTGCACTTCGATATATTTATAAAGGCATACGATAGAAAAACGTCATCGTCGTCCTTGTATGTCTCATCACGCATTACCACAGTTATTATGTCGAAAAAGAGTCAAGCGCTTGAAGTTTTTGTATATTCTAATACACGGTACTACTGGGTTAAATATCAGTGAATATCTGAAATGAAACGACAGCCGTGACACAAGGCAGAAACACGAACATTTGCTTCGCGAGTTTCAATCTAAAAATAAATTTTTATATATTTATTTCTCTAAAACTTTCCGTTATAGGAACAACTTGGCTCAAAGTATGGCAAGCCATGCTACATATGATTCTTTCGCTAGAACTTTAGACGATTCTGTATAAAGTAGGGAGCCACAAACTAATCCACACTTTCGTATAATTTAGTGTGTGACATTTCGCATTGTATATTGTTTTACAATGTCTGTCCCGCAACAGTACACGTAACCGTGCCTTGGACTATTCCTGAAATAAATAATATAAATATTATTACGGTCACGCTCCTTGCATCGGGGTTCGTTCTAAGGCGTTCTTGCAGGCGAATTTCGCAATCTTATTGGGTGCTGAGCTATAATAAGATGCCGGGAACTCCCTGTGCCCTGCGGCTTTTGAGTGTTCAGGGACTACAACAATAAGGGCCATCACTCGCCTAAACCTCGCGGGCTTGCCGAAAGGCTTGCCGAAACGGTTGCCGAGAGCTGCCTCTCTACCCATCGATTCTAACGGCATTAGCAACAAAAAAGAAATGGCTATTAAAAGTTTTAGCTGGTTTGACCCATATCTTTCTGAAGAACTCAACACCTATATTGCCTCGTTACTAGTGCTTCGCATAGGATAGGGATAGAATCGCTGAAAGGACGACGGACAAGATGACGGACAACGAACACTACGGAGTGCTCTGTGGTGTTCGTGGTCCTTTGTCTCGTCCGCTCGTCTTTTTAGCTCTTTTATCCTATACAATGAATGACCAACTAGACCACATACAATAACCTTCTATAGCTTCGCATATTTGTACGCATGTCAGTCTTGCAAGCTTAAAAAGATTGGAAGAATTGTGTTGCATTTGCTCTGTAATTGTAATCAGGCTCTCCAAAACGCAATAACTCATTCTTTCTTTAGATTAATTAATGATAAAAATTAATAATAAGAATAATAATGAATAATAATAATATTATTATTATTATTATTATTATTATTATTATTATTATTATTAAGAAGTAGTAGTAGTAATGGTATTAATATTATTATTTTTAATATAATTATTAGAGAGTAGAAATTGCTTTCTTCCAGATTCTTGACTAAAGTTCGATCTTATCGACATTCTGGGCCCGAAGTCTTACAATTTCGAGACGCTTGAACGTAACCAAGTTGACGATATCTGTCGTTATGAATATTTGTATGCGACTCCGAATTCGGTAATAGCCAGTCACAAACATTTCGAGACATGACGCGAGAGTAAAGTAAAAATGACGCGAGACACGTTTCTCGCGTCATCACAAGAGTAAAGTAAAAGCATGCCTTCGGCGGCTTGAACTCTCATACATGAAAAATAACGATCAGACCTAACCGTTTTCGTTTGATGCCTTTGCGCACAAGACGCACCCCCCCCTCCCCCGCAAAAATAAAAACAAGTTTTCTTTTTGCTGCCAAACAGAAATACACATCGCCGAACGCTTCCTCTCCGTCCCAGTGTATCGCTACACTGCGTTTCCCTTTCATTCCGATCGCAGCCCACGCTATAATGCGATGTAGCCGGTCAACTACCGTAAAAGGGGCGTCGCCACGGCGCACATCACTTTTGTGCAGTTGCTATCCCCGCCTCAACATATCACGCACATTTAATACGCCAGAATTCTGCGTTGTTTTTTCTTTTTCCTCGGCGTGACTGGTTTCGCCGATGATGGCAAACCGACAAAGACAACGAGCGCCGCGACGAAACAGTTTTAGCGCCGCTCGATTCACTCCATCGAATAGCGATAGCGTCGGCTCAAGTCGTACCTATAAGGCGAAACGGTGTACGGCGTGGTCCGGATCACATGCCAACGTTTCGGGACTTGCAATTACCTGGCTCAGAAGTTATAAACGACTAACAAAAACATTTCAATAAGAAAATGGCGGCCGACAAAGTCTACGGGTATACCTCAGGATTCATTGAGTCTCCACCGGCCGCTAGCTCCGTTTCTCCTTGAACGTTTAAGAAAGTTTCTTTTAACTATTTCAATCGAATAACGCTAAGTTCTTAAACTTCGGCCTCTGGATCGTACCGATAGCGCTACATTTGAGTTGAGACCGAACCTTCGGCCACAAATCGTTCATTTTTGCGGAAAAAAACAACAACAACACAATAACTTAAAAAAAATGTATTTCACTGTATGATGAAACGGGGAATGGTTTCAAGAAACTAAAGTTTTTTTAATTTATTTTTTCGGTAAATTTGTTGCCATACCTTTTGGGAAAGACGCGATCATGAAGAGTGAGGCGTGTAATTTTAACTTTAAACAGCACCACGTCCTTAAATTCGTATGTTCCGTGCGCCAAAAAAGAAGAAAAGACTTTAATCGATTTTAGGGATTTGGTATACGGAACGACCCCTCGAAACGAAGCTCCCCCGTCTTTTTTTTTCTTCCTTTCTGTGTGTCGATGTCTTGATCTGAACACGCTGTATTTCATTGTGTCTCAACTCGAGTCTCGTCAGTCGTTCTCAAGTCTCCTACAACAAGAAGTCTTTATTTTTTTGTGTGTCTTTGAGTTTGACGGAGCCATCCATTCTTTGCCTGAAATCTAATGAACATTCTTAAGCTTACAAAACCCTAGCGGCGCCAGGAGACAAAACAAAATTAAAAAAGAGATGGGCGGGGAAAATAATTTAAATTCTGAACTCATCATGTGCGTTTCTAAAAATATATATATACTGGGTAGTACGCCTCCAATTAAGAGTGTCGGCATTTCCTTTGTTCCAGAACCTTTTTTTTCATATGAATTCCTGAGAGGACATCAAACAAGACCAAAAATGAACTAAGACAATGAAAACAAAAATACGAAATGGACTTCTCTTAACGCGCCTTCTTGATGAACTCAAACTCTCGTGCGTAAAAGCCATAAAGCCAACAAATATTTTACAGGTTTTTGAGAATTAAGAAATGTTCCATATTTAGTAAAAGGGGAGAAGTAGCACGGATAAGAACGGACATGAGATCCACACAAACCTCTCTGTCTTCATATCATCTCTTTGACTCTCCCTATTGAGTCTGAAGTTGAAGGCAGGGGATAATTAGAATGATTTTGAACATTAGCTTTGAGTACCGGTTCCAATGCTCACATACATGAGTAACGTAGTTTAATAATACTAAAATAGTTGAGTATACTATAACTAGAAATGAAGGTATGTGCTTGTCCATATATACATGTTGGCGTACGTGTCAGAATTTTTAAGAACGATCTAAATCGTGGCTAATCATGGCAAACAGGATGAATACAATGCGATGCGCGTTTAATCATGGTAAATTGTGAAAACGAAAATCGACAGCATTAAAAAATAGCAATCGAGGTGAGTGAAGGAGGGCTTTGATATGATGGTAGGCAGCTTGTCAGCAAACCCTGAACACCTAGAGTCATCTATCGGAACGAATGGGCAACGTACGCTTTGGAATCGGTAAAACTGACGTCACCGACTGGCGAACGGTTTGTTTTGAGCCCTGTACTACGTTTCATTATAGGTCGGAGCGCATCCAAGGCTAGGACCAAAACAATATTGGACAAGCATAATAAAAGCGCAAGGTCACGAAGCCTTTCTTGCGCCTAATTGGTTTAGTCGGTGATAGCGCACGCACAGACTGGTTTCCAACGCCGTGACGTAGCGCTTCTGGTGCTGCGTGATTAGCCCCATCGGCTCGAAACGCATGCTGCGGTATGAATTAACATGCAACGAAGTGTAGTTCCACTAGCAATACAAGCGCATGCAATTGTCCACTAACAACACGCCATCTATTTTGCTTTGTGACCAAATTTATCTTCCACTTCTAGCCGCTTGTTGGTCAACATGTTCTTCTGAGGCAAGCTGATGACGCGATCGAGCAAGAGTTGACAAACGAGGCCTGTTTTAGGTGCCATGCGAGCGATGTTTGCTGTTGGTCGCTCGCGTGTGAACGGGTTTCTCACGAAAACGCAGAGCAGCGACTGCTCGTGCGACAACTCCTTCGAATGTACGTTCATTCGATGTACTACGTTCATCAAAGTGCCTTGGATGAATTGTGTGGCTATATATTTACAAACCGTTGAGAATGGTTCGCAGCGGCCTCCATCTTAAGGCAATTTGAACGTACAACTGTGAAACTGCGCGCTTGTGTAACTAGCATATGGCAGCTGGCACGTAGACAGTCGCGAAACATTAGTATATAACTGATTGACTGAAAACTAGGGACTTGCTGCTGTCTGATGTCGAAAGTTTTAACCCGATTAATCGACCCCATTTAATTGACTAATTAATCGATTAATCGGTCGCCTCAATTTACAGGCAAAATATCGCCGAAAAGGCGTGATAATATTTGGTTTTTGTGCTTTTCATGTAATAAACGCCGCAGTGTACATTTTCAGCTGTGGAAAAACATGTGCAACCAAATAACGTAAAAAGCGAAGCAAAAAAAACATTCAGAGATCATTATTACAGCTATGAAAGCATAGGAGTTTTTTTGGTATTCTTCGACATGAGCGAGTTTCTTGCTTCTCCACAACCATGAAAGACGTTAGGCTGCAGTTGTCACAGTTGACTGCTTTGAGAGGACTGGCAACGTCCGTAGTACCAAACACTTCCCTAGGGTCATCACGGTGGAACCGACCTCAGAGAAATATTATAAAAAAATGTGTCGGGCGGCCGTCAACGCCGAGAGGAGCGAGAAAGGAAGTCCTAAGCCCTGACAGGTTTGCCTCTTACTGGGTGCGCTATTAGTAAAAGTGAAGTTGGAGAACTCAAGCCTTTTGTTCCTCTTGGGTCAGTAGTTATGCTGGCTTGAGAAGTGTCCTCCTCGCTCCGGATTCCGCGCTCTTGCTTGTCGTAGACAGGGCGAGGGCACCGTCAGCTTCCTATGCTAGCCAAGTAAACCCGGATGGGCTTTTCGTAAATTGGACACGGCCTTGGGTTTGGAAGTAGCCCTGGCTTAATCATGATGAATGATGCCGTTCTTTGAGAGCTTCATGCCGACTAACAGGGCGATGTTTGCGTTTTGAAGATGAAGAACACGTCAGTAAGACAAAGACGTTAACGTTTATTTCTGTCTTGATTCACACGGTTCCAAGTTTAACGGAAATTAACCGGTTCAAAACAAATTCATCGCGATCAAAGCATTAATTGATTAATCAGAAGGTTAAATGATCAATCGCCCACAAAAATAGAAGATGAGCAGAAAAAAACGTCTTGAATTTCAATTCAAAATCCGTGCAAGCAACAGGTACGCAGATAACTTTTGATATTTAGGTCCTTTAAAAAGGCTATTTTTCAAGAAGATTTTGGGGCTTGAGAAAGTCTTTCCCCCACGCTGCGGTGAAGACTAGAACTATGGTTGGCGTTCAATAGAGTCGTTGGGTTACTTCTGCTGCCTATTACTTGACTCGGGAAGGCCGCAGAAGGGGCAGGAGAGGTTGTGCAACTCGAATTCCTAACGTCAAGCGTAGTACCAGCTTAAGCCAATCGCTGTCCTGCTTGCATGGAAAAGGTCCTTGGAGTTTGTCCTAATAATGTAATCATACGCGACTCTTGGCGTCCACGAGTGTGCCGAAATTGCCATGTATTAAATACCACATCACATGTTCAAATTCCCAGCTCATGAGTCATGTTTGAACAAACGAAATAATTCGAAGCAAAAAACATCACTAAAGGTAAAAATACACAAACAGGCATCAGCATTGCAAGTACGAATGGGAAATCAAATTTAAATCTGCATAACTTTAGCATTTCTAAAGAGAATTGAATCACGGTATTCCTAGGTGTCACGCAAATACAAATTTGTCCTGCACGCCAATATTAAATATTCTGATGTGCGTAAGATATTTCTGGGCAGACTTTTCAGAACATATTTCTCAATTTTGAGCGGATCCCTTTTCTTTCCGCCTTCTTGTCACTATCCTCTCGTTGTGCTCGAACAAAGAACTGCGTGTCGTTATCACTATGGAAAACACCTCCATCATGTGCGCACAGCGACCGTGGTAGACTGCGCAAGCAGTGCTTTGCAGAGATTCAATTTTCGATCTTTCTCGTTCCTTTATCGTTTTTCTTTTGCGACTTTACACGAAGAGAGTTCCTCGCGACGGATTCTTCAGCTGCAAAGGATAGGGAGGAGTTGAGACGTGCTAGAAAATTCGGAGATTAATCGTCCCTTCGCGGGGCTCCAAATTGCCTCGATTAATAACTTCGTCTCAAAGAATAAAAAAAAAAAGAAAGAGAAAAAAAAAAAGACGCGCTAAGACCGATGTAGGGAGCTCGGACGAAGAGGGTGGCAGTGAAGCCGCCTCTTCAGGGATGCCGTTCTGTCTTTTATCCGGTTTCGTTGCTTTGCCAACGCCTTCGTCCACGCTCGCGGAGTTGATTCTTTGTTTGTTTTGGATTCCGATTTATTTTACACTACGCCGGATGCCGACGTTTGCAAATTTAGTGCGGGTGGGATTTATAGCCCCCGAATCTAGGCCTCTTCTCAAGCAATTAGTTTTAGTTTAAAGTAGTTCGGCTGAGCTAAAGTTTCGGGCCTTCCGCAATGTTAAGGCGGTTTAGTTCCTGCGGGGTGCAAGACGGATCGCTGCCTCTTTTTGTTTTGTCCTTTTGTTTACCTATTCTTGGAATCTGTTAGAATTTCCTGTCTTTTTAATAATTTTAATGTTAGAATTTTGGATAAGATTTTTGGTTCAGATATTCGTTGTGGTTTAGCATCTTACAAGTTCGCATTGCTGTTTTTAAAAGTGCCATGTGCTTGGAAGAAGAAAAAAAATAGAACGGGTTTTTCTTACTGCGAAAATTAACTACAGATCGCCTAAATCACACGCTTCGCTTAAATGTCGTGTTAACGGTCCAAACAAGATGCTAAAGTTCTTTCAGTTACGGTTATGTAATTTAAAAGTCCTAGATGATTTTTGTAAGTTTTCAATGAGGAATCGGCGCCAAACGGTGCTCTTGAAAAAATGTAACGGAATTTCGGACGCCACTGGGAATGTGCCCTATTTTCTCATTTAATATTTTTGAAGATATCTGATAGCCTTTGAATCGATAAAGTTTTGATTCTGAAATGTTAGCGTCTAGTCTGAACCGTTAGCGCTACATTTGGACAAAAGCTGAGCATTCGGCAAAGCGTAATTTACTGCCACAGGAAAAAAAAGTGTTTTTTATTTGCGCAGACACCGGGTAGTAAAGAGAGAGAAATAGAGAGAGAGAAGACTTGCGAAAGAGGAAATACTTATGTGGGAATTACAGCCCAGGGCCGAACGGTCATCGTTAGATAGGGGGGCGGAGGGCGGGGGGGGGGGGGGGAGGGGAAATCTCCTGATAGAAGAGAAAATTGTGAAAGAAACTAGGGTTTTGTTTCGCCAAAGCCGAGAAGCGGGACGCGAGGAGCCATGAATTGCGGCTGTATGGAGGCGCAGAACCTAGGAAGGAAGGAAACCTTTGTAGAATTCCGGCGAGCACACGGCCGTTGAGGCGTCGTCACAAACACGGACAACAGAACGGACACAGAGAGCGCACCAACACAGTATCCAGGGTTGGGCGTGTCGACTAGGCCCGGGCAAGCGGTGTCCGAGTTGTCCAAGTTTTGTCACCAAGTACACCAGCACCAAGCATATCTATATTCTGAGCCAAAGTGCAATGGGTCGGCAACTCCCTAGAGTATGAAAGGATTGGGGGGAACATTTAATAGATTCCGTACCCTCAACTGGGACGGTCGAGCTTATTGTATGCATATGGGACATTCCGCAGAGTGCTGCGGAGTTACGTTCTTTGCTTATTGTTTGGCTGAACTAACCACGCGATCTGCGCGTGGTTAGCTCAGTACCTAACGCAAAGATCGAAATTAATTGTATGGCATTTACAGAAATGCGAGGCCCTCGGCATGCCTTGGGTTTACGAGTTTTTGAATCTATCATTCGGGTTTTTATGTCGGGCACGGTTATTCCAGGCCCATTGGTCAAATAAATGTAGAAATGAATCGTAGAGGCACGCGCCTCCGCGGACAGAGAGAACATTGAATACCTTAGTGTTTGGTATCCATCCGGATGCGATGGGCGTCTGGTGATCGTGGAACGCCAGACGATGCGCCCCGAAGGCGCCACCGAAAAGCGCCCCTGCTCGAAAATATTGATGCACCGTTGAAAATGCAAACGCGCAGAGCGAGAAGCACCAGGCGCAAACTCCGATGCAAACGCGTCGGGGACCAAAACCCGGTAAATTCGATCTTCACTACCGAGTCTTCGGGACCCGGTAGCAAGAATAGAGCTCGTGAATTAAATACTTGGAGGTGTTTCGAACGCAGGTTTGAAGCCATTTTCTCTACCAAGATTTGTACACTGCAGTTAACGCGAAAGCGACGTCCTGGCAATATATTCGACAGAGGTGGACCGGACAAATATCAACAACCCCATCGAATTCGAAGGGGCAGTGCATGTCAGATTCTCGTTCAATTCATATAAGCTACCAAATAATCGAGAAAAAAAATCTTTTTTGGTGGGGGGTAGGGGGGGGGGGGGGGGCTGGGGGCTTTACAAGTGGAGCAGGGTCGTCCCATATTGCGGGGGCGGTACACGAAGCAAATTAGTGAGAGACAAGGTCGCATAAAAGCGAAACATTATACAAGCTCGATCGTGCCGACAAAGACTGGTAAGCAGCGAATGTATGACAGGCCTCCCTGGGAAGACGAGATGGGCATCTGAAAGGCAGCGCCTCACAAAGATTCGCTCTCATTTCTCACACGCGCCACGAGATGGCGCAACATGACAAGAAGGGCCGTGAGGCGCGTCTCGACCACCCGTTCGCGCGCTCCTACAAAATGACTTCGCCTTTGCATGCTCCAATCAGGGACCTTGATTAGCTCAGTCGACAAAGCACTCGCCTTGCAATCTCAAGGCGCTGAGACCGGCCGGTCTCAGCGCCTTGAGAGGGGCTAATCCGATACGGTCAGGGGACTTTAGCCTTTTTATATGGTTCCCTATGGGCGTAACGCTTTTCGGGTCGTTACAGCCGGTTGTTTCAGCCAAGCGTTACAGAACACCGTGGAAATCGGCTAATGAAGCACATTCTGTGAAGAAAAAAAAAGAATATATTCCACATTGTTTACATATATGACATATACAAAAGTTTTATGGTCACTGACAGCCAAAGATACGAAGGGTGTGGACTTCCTATGCTCCGCGCTCCTTGCATCATGATTCGTTCTTTGGCGTCCGTATCGGTTAATGCCGCAATTTGATTGGCTGCTGGGCGATAATGAGACTCTGGGGCCTCGCCACGCCCGGCACTTCTTAACTTGTCAGTGATTATATTAAATTCTATTTTAACGCAGAATGGACCTGCGACTGAAATCCGATTCCCCAGCGATAAAAAATGGGAAATAATAATCTCGAACGCAGGCTCTTGTTAAGAAAAGACCTGCGCAAAAAAAAAAAAATCTAATTTTTGTTTTGTTTTTTACGTGACTTTTGACATTGGTGTTTTTCTCAGATGTTCGCGACTAAGCATTTCTGACGTTCTTTCACTACTAATGTGCGATAGTTTTTAAAAGACAAAAAAAACAAACACAAAAACGGAGTTTCGAAAAAAGCGCAGCCGTGTCATGACGTCAGCATAAACAAAGATGGCTGCGCCCATTGAACGGGGAAGACACTTGTCTATAGGTTCTAAGGAACGGCTAAACACTTTCCAGCGCGTGACTCAAAAAAGAAGAGTTAAAGAAACGCATAAACCGCCCACCAAATTTTGACCGACGTGACACAATCAGCTTGACGGCGATCACGGGAAAGGACCAAAAGAACCACCGTCCGCTAGATTTGGCGGGCGATGGGTCGCGGGCCTAATTTAACTGATTTTGCAGATTTGACACATCTCGAACGTTGGTTGCCGTTGAAATGGTGTCCCCGACGCAGCGGGGCTTTGACACAAGGGACGCATCGTACCGATTGGCTAGCGTAAACGGGCACATGATCATAACAATAGCCAAAAACGTTCTCGTGGTAAGTTGCCGTAGGAACCTATGTCTATAACCCGCTGCAAAGATATTTACCGTCTCAAAAACGTGTTTTCC
>JAZHYW010059335.1:0-46519 GCA_037355805.1 Ixodes ricinus | reverse complement strand
ATCAGACTATGTTTATTTAGGGCATAGTTTTGAAGATAGAAATGACATGCTGCTTCTTGGTCATTGTTCGATGGAATGTTCGAGAGCGCGCCAAATCACTTCGTCCTCGGCAGGTTGCCACCAGAGCACCGGAGCCAGGGGGCGCTGGCTGTTAGTCAACATACATAACACGCCCCCCTTTTTGAAGAACAAACAAACAAACAAACAAATTAACTGAACACACAAAATAAAAATTCCAAAGCACTTGAGATCTTCACTGTATGAATCTTTGCGGTTTCACCACTTTTCTACCTGCTCGTGTGTAGTAGTGCTGGTACGAGTCTGCTGCCTGTGGAGGGGGTGGCGGTGACTGTGGACTGGCTGCAAGTGGAGAAGGAGCTGCGGCATAGTAATCCTCGGCTGTAACAGTCGCTGTTGGCGGCTGACTGTGAGCGGGTCGGATGTGATACCTGTTGCGCCTATACATGGTGCCTTCCGGTGTCATCACAACGTATGAGCGGTGCTGGGGTCCCACAGAATTAATGTAGCCTGGTGTCCACTTGCCACAGTGCTGAAACCACACTTTCTGGCCTTTCTGAAGTGCGACCAGGGGCTTGGTTCTCTTATCCCCATGCCGATGCTGCCGTTCCTGACGAAAATGTAGACGAGATTGGGCCTCGGTGCAGTTGTAGTGGGGTTGCAGTTGAGTTGGATTCATCGGGACCAGTGTGCGGATTTTTCTGCCCATTAGGAGCTCTGCAGGCGACTTCAGCCCATCCATGGGAGTGCTTCTAACATCCATAAGCACAACAAAGAGGTCTTTTCCATCTTCTACAGCCTTCTGAAGTGCGTGCTTTATGGTCTGAATGGATCTTTCAGCAAGTCCATTCGATCTGGCATAGTAGGGTGAGCTGGGATTGTAGGTGATGTCCCAGCTGGTGAGGAACTCTTTGAATTTCGCGGCATTAAATGGCGGTCCATTGTCACAGACTAGTTCATCAGGTACTCCAAATCTGGCGCACACAGCTTTCATAGCGGTGATGACAGCTTCAGTGCAGGCGGACGCCATGGGTTGTAGTTCCACATACTTGCTAAAGTAATCCACGATGAGTAAGTAAGTCGATCTGTTAAAGTAGAAAAGATCAGCTGCGATCTTTTGCCATGGGCGGTCAGGCAAGTCACGATCAGCAAGTGGTTCATGTTGGTTTTGTCGCTGGTAGCGCTGGCAATGCTCGCACCGCTGGACCATCTGCTCAATGTCTTTGTTCATTGAGGGCCAGTAAAGAGCCTCTCGTGCCTTGTTCTTGCATGACACAATGCCACGGTGTGCTCCATGTAGTTTCTCTAGGGCGTCCTGCTGACATGATGTAGGTAGAACCAGTCGCTGCCCACGGCATATTAGGCCTTCACATATGTGCAGTTCATCTTTGCAATGCAAAAAGGGTTTTGCTGTCACATGAACTGAGCGCTGTTCCGGCCAACCTTCTCGTATGTACCTGGAGACTTGCTGCAGCATCTGATCTGCAGCTGTTGCCTGACGAATCTGTTCCAGTTTTGTCGTCGATGCGTTGACTAGTGTACAGATCCCCAGACTCTCTCCGGGCTCAGAGTCTCGGCATGAGCTTGTGTTGGCAGGTGCTCGAGAAAGCGCGTCTGCGACGGTGAGCTCTTTTCCTGGGACGTATGTCAGATGGACATCGTATCGCTGAAGCCGGAGAAGAAGACGCTGTAGCCGTGGTGTGATCTTCTCGAAGTCTTTTTGTTGTAGACCAATCAAAGGCTTATGGTCAGTCTGAACGGTTACGATTCTACCGTAGGTGTAATAATGGAAGTGCTCACAGGCAAAAACTATGGCGAGTAGCTCTTTTTCAATTTGTGCGTACTTCTGTTGAGTAGGGGTCAGAGTGGCTGAGGCATAGGCAACTGGATGGCCTTCTTGCAGGAGAACACCACCAACACCGTATGAGCACGCATCTGCTGAAACTACAATGTCCCTGGTCTTGTCAAAGAAGCGCAGGACAGGTGTCTCGGTGATCATACGCTTGATTTTGATGAACTCTAACGTCAGGTTCTCATCCCAGTGCCATGGGACGTCGGTCTTTAGTAGCTGTCTCAGGCGTGCCATTTCACTTGAGGCATTTGGCATGAATTTGGTAAGGTAAGTGACCATACCAAAGAATCTGAGCAGCTCTGCCTTATTTTCGGGCACTGGCATAGCAATGATGGCCTCTATTTTCGCAGCGTCAGCTTGAATTCCGTCTGCCGTTAGCTGATGTCCCAGGTAGGAGATGGTGGACACTGCTACTTGCCTTTTCTTCGCATTGAGTTTGAGGTTGTACTTGCGTGCAGTCAGCAGAACTAGATGTAGCTGCTTAATGTGTTCGTTCATTGTCTTTGATGCGATGAGAATGTCGTCAAAGTAGGGGTAAACGCCATTGATGCTGGCGAAGATGTCATCCATGGCACGTTGTAGGAGTTCGGGAGCATTTTTTAGTCCGAATGGGAGCCGCAAGAAGCGGTACCGGCCCCAAGGAGTTGCAAAAGTGCAAATGTACGAACTCTCCTCAGACAGTGTCAGCTGCCAAAAAGCTGATTTCGCATCAAGGAGAGTGAACACAGTGCATCCACTCAAGTGAGCGAACAGTTCCTCCTGCGTCGGAATGCGATAATGCTGACGTTTGATGGCGTTATTCAGCTGTCTGGGGTCAAGGCAGATCCGTAGGCTGCCATCTTTCTTCGGTACCACTACTAAGGGGTTCACCCAATCTGTTGGCTCGGTGACCTTTGTGATGATGTTGTCATGTTCCATCTTGTCAAGCTCCGCCTTTACTTTCTCTATGATAGCTAGTGGAATCTTGCGGGGAGCAGCGACAGAAGGTACTGCTCCGTCTTGGAGCGTGATTGCCACAGTTCCCGGAAGCTGACCAATTCCAGTAAACACATCCTGAAAGTCCTTGATGACGTCAGTTGCGGCCAAATACTTGGCAGTAGGTGCTCCAGCGTCGGTTGATTCGCTCGACGAGTCCAGGTGCCGAAGTCGCTGTATCAGCTGAAGATCCTGGCATGCCTCAGCACCAAGAATCGGGATAACATTAAGGTCCACAACCAGGTATCTCAAGTTGCGGCTAAGGTCTCTTGTCTTTGTTTGTAAGATGCACTCGCCACTGATCGGCAGATAATCGCCAGTGTAGGTGGAGACCCTGACACAGGTGGGTTCTACCTTTGGTGGTTGACTCCATTTCCGAAGAACATGCCTGGGAAGGACGTTTACGTCAGCCCCTGTGTCCAGTTTGAAGGTGACCTTGTTGTTGTGAACATCAACTGTGGCCGTCCAAGAGGTTGTCTGAACGTTGTCCACTGTCAGCTGTCCCAGAAAGAAACCGTCGTTGTCAAGACTGGATATGTGGTTCCCTGGGCCAGATCTTGTTTGTCGACATACAGATGCAAAGTGTCCAAATTTCCCGCACCGAAAGCAGCTGCTCCCATAGGCCGGGCAATTTCTAGGGGCATGCACCATACCACACCTCGAACATGGCCGGGTTGTAGGCGGGTGCTGTGGATGCTGTTGCGGTTGTGGCGGACGTTGTTGCTGTTGCGGCGGTTGTGACGGGTAATTGTACCGGCGCCGTTGTTCGCGGTCAAAATTGGCATCTCGCCCATTGTTTCGATGCATCTCGTCCACCACCGTCTTAGGTGCAGTTGCCTGGAGATCCTTGACATGTTTTTTGATATTTCTGCGGCTTTGCAGGTTGATATTATTCTTTCAAGAGTAAGGTTCTGCTCGCGGAAAAGCCGTTCGCGAAGTGCCGAGTCTTGGATCCCAACGATAATCCTGTCACCAATGAGCCGATCCCCCGTGCTGCCGAAGTCGCAACGTTGAGCCTGAAGTCGGAGCTCAGTGACGAAATCATCAATGGACTGGTCCGCCTGCTGTGTCATCGAGTTAAAGATGGCAGTTGCTTGGGTTACGTTCTTGTACGGTTGGTAGAGCGCGTCAAACTGCTCTAAGATATATTCGACCTCGTTGAAGGAGGCTGCGGCTTCTGCGGGTAAGGCTGGAGGCGGGGGAAACGTTTGGTATATCCGACGTGCCTGTGGTCCAAGTACATGGAGGAGGAGCGCTTTCCGTGCTGCTTTTGGTTTCTGGGCGTACTCGCAGGCTGTCTCGTAGATGAGGTAAGAGGATCGCCATTCCTCCCACGAGATCGCTGGGTTTTCCGTGTTGGGCTCGAACGCCGATGGCGGCTGGATGAAGACACCTGCCATGTTGCGGCTGGTGCGTCGTTGTTGCGTCGTTGCTGCGTCGTTGTTGCGTTGCGTCGTTGGTGCGTCGATGGCGGCTGGTGCGTCTACCGGTTCACTTCTGACACCATGTTATGTATCAGACTATGTTTATTTAGAGCATAGTCTTGAAGATAGAAATGAGATGCTGCTTCTTGGTCAGTTGTTCGATGGAATGTTCGAGAGCGCGCCACATCACTTCGTCTTCGGCAGGTTGCCACCAGAGCACCGGAGCCAGGGGCGCTGGCTGTTAGTAAACATACATAACAGACGTTACACCCTTTGTCCCATATACGACACCCCAAAACTTCAGTTCGACGTACAGAGCGCTGACGTCGAACTGACTGCCCCAACTTTTGCGAGAGGGTTGATGACGGTGCGATATAACATATTAAAACGCTAAAGTACGTATCAAAGTCTACAGGAAAAAACACACAGGTTTTGCAGTGGAGCCTAGAAAACCCCGATAACTTTTTATGCAGTCAGTCACACTTACATTAACTATTTTAATGAGTTGTACAACTCGGCTATCAAGCCGCTCGTGAAATTTGGTAGCGTCGGTACAACGTCAGTGCGCTGTACATCCAACTGAAGTTTTGGGGTGTCGTATATGGGACAAGGGGTGTAACGTCTACACCCCTTTTTATAGTGTGGTCGTGGTTCCCGTCGCACTGTTGTGGGCGCCCGTACGTCTGGTCCGCCTTAGCTTTCCGCCCCCGCGAACGAATTTTGAAGCGCGAAAAATGACCGAAAAGTTCACTCACACAGATAAATGTTAGCTGCTTCAGCGCCGCTTGTCTCACTGAATTCACAACCAGCAAAACCAGTGAAGATGCTCCAGAACCAGTGAAGATGCTCCATGTAGTCTCGCAGCAATTTCCGTAGAACGCAGGAGCTCACAGCGCGTCCCGATACCTAGAGCAGGGGCCCTATGTTGCGCTTTTGGACTCCCAGGAGACTAGGAGAAGGAAGTGACGTCAACAACGCTCTTTGGATGTTGATTGGTGGAGTCGCTGATGACGGTATCTGCTAAGATACGTTCATTCACACCTACGTCACTTCCTTCTCCCTAGTCTTCTGGGAGTCCAAAAAACGATCATTGAGAAACCAATATTTGCGGACCTCCTAAAGTGAGTTCTTAAGGGCAACAAGGTGGCTACTTGGTTGTTCATCCTTATTGTTCCACGCCAATATTATTAATAATAAAAAAAATTAAAGAAGCGCTCAGGACATGCATGTCTTATCCACGTTCTTTCCTCTTGTCCATGATTTTTGCGCAGAACGATAATGGGTCCAGGGACGATAGACCTCTCGCAGCATGAACATTGACGGCGTCTTATATCTCTTCACTGTAAGCAAATACAAGTATCTTGACTCAACCTTGCATTACTTTAATTATGCTGTATAACTGGTGTTTTAAAAATTTGATTTGCTTAATTATTATCATTATTTTTTATAACAAGAGCCAAGATCGGTTTTAGCTAGTTTTAGTGGCACGCGCGCCTGTCATGTACGTGTGGTCTGGCGCAATGAGGCACGGCCTTTGGAATATAACCACGTGCATTGCCTGGCTTTAAAGGTCTCTGAGTAAGTCGACGGCAGCCTTTCTCTGATTATGGCTTCTTAGCCGCGCTCACCCGTATTTTCGTTTAAGTAATTCCATCTACCATTCGGATTTTACGAGCTGGAAGGTGTGCATCAGAGTTGATTTGAATATTATTACTTTCCCACCATCAACCTTATAGTGTACAGCTTACGCAACGCTTATACGCAGACGTATTTCAAAGAGCTGATAGTTTTTTTTGTTTGTTTTGTCTATGTCTGGCTTCGATGTTTCGCTGCTAAAATTAATACAGTTGCACATGATCCCTCAAGGAGAAGTAAAATATACTGTTTAAGCAGCGGAAGGTCAATTTCTCTTTGAGATCGGCGAGTCTGGTTCACGCAGTAGACGAGGAATGCAGCCAGCGCCTGCTGCGTCAAACAGGCGTCATCTAACGCATGCCAGAACGATGCTCACTGCAGATCGAAATGGCTAGGAGCGGGAATCAATAATCAACAGGTGAGTCCGCGTTTGGCGACTTCCGGTTCCTTAAGGAATTTTGTTTCACTGTTGGCAAACGACGACAATGAGCTGCAAGCCTGTGGAAGCGTGGTTCTGAAACTTCCATACTGTAGTTTTCAGCACCATGTTTACTGCCGAATTCCACAAACCTCACTCCAATAGACCTATTGCAGTATTACCTAGCATCAAGGAGAATGCAGGGATTGGTGTTCCACGCGCCACACGCGCACGCCTTCCCCGCATAAAAGATTCGAAGTAAATAACTAAAATAAAGCATTGACGAACGCGCGTGCGAGATGCCATTTGTTTTAGGTATTTGCTTCAGAAAAGTTGCTACTGCTGACGCCGGCACGTGCGGCGCGTGGAACACCAATCCCTGCATTCTCCTTGATGCTTGGGTAATACTGCAATAGGTCTATTGAGGGCCCCTCCACTTCCTGAAGGAGGCGCGAGGGCCGGCGCTGGCCAATCGCGACGATGGATCCGCCGTCGCGATCGGCCAGCGCTGGCCCTTGCGCCTTCTTCGAGGAAGTGGAGGGGCCCCTCAATTGGAGTGAGGTTCGTGAATTTGGCGGTTAGAGAGGCTTGCATATCATCCTCGTCGTTTGTCAACAGCTAAACAAAATTTCCTAAGGACCCGCAAGTTGCCGAACGCCGCTCACCTATTCAAGGACCTTCAAGTTCCGCAGTGCGAGTGTTCGCTCCCAGATACATAGACAATGGCTCTACGGGCTCTGGACAAAACCATACCAATGGAAGGTGAATTGACATCACTGCTGCCTGCCCGTCTAACCGCGATGAGAAATTTGATGGAGGGTTTGGGTGGTCAAAGCCGGCGAGCATCTGCTGGCGGATCATGTACACTGAAATGTTCCGGTGGCCAAACTCATGACCCCTCTGTAAAGTATAGGTGGCATGGCTGCTGAGCACGTTCTGACGGCAAGCTTCCGCAGCGCTTCCAACAAGCACATTACACACCATCAAGATTATATTCTTTGGAACACCATAAATAAGAACTCATCCCGAGCACTTTATCAAGAGATCGTGATGTATCACATTCCTTTAATAAATACGTTTTCTCACCCACTCACTCATGCGCCAAGAGCACGTCCAGTGAATACCATCTAATTAACGCGGCAAATGGTGTTTTCGTTTCCCTGGATCGCGCTTGAGCTTCGTGAGCGGTCTTGTTTTTATGGCACATTCATTACGTTGTATATGAGTCAACGACAACAAATGGGAGATTGCTGTCCACTTTAGTCTCCACCTGAGATGTCTCTGAACA
The DNA here is from genome assembly GCA_037355805.1 of Ixodes ricinus. Lineage (NCBI taxonomy): Eukaryota > Metazoa > Arthropoda > Arachnida > Ixodida > Ixodidae > Ixodes > Ixodes ricinus. The sequence goes on along the minus strand of JAZHYW010059335.1, from coordinate 38,909 downwards.
TAAGCAGTGTTTTCGTGTTATTTGTTAGGAATATTGGTGTTACTATAACCCACGCAGCTTACAGGACTGCTTAATATAAAGCTCATAAGAGCACAGGATAATCATGGGGGTGTATTACTACGCTCCTAAAACAGGTTCTTTTAGCGGTATCCAGAAGAAAAAGAAATCCACAGACGGTTGTGCGTGACATTAGCAGCGGGCGCTGTCTCATCCTCCGTTTCGTTGTTCACGTGAGCAAGGTGCCAGTGGGAGGAATTGTCAGCGTTAGCGCAGTCTAATTTAGAGGTTTCGACTCATTGAACAAAAACTTTTACCGACAAAATATTGTTATAAGCAAGTCCGTCGCCAAACCACTCCGCCGTGGAGCTGAAGTCACACTGCCGCATAACAAAAGTCTGCCGTTTCATCACGTAATGCGTGCCCTGCGGAGAAATCCGCCGCATTTCTCCAACGTGTGGCTATGCTCTTTATTATCGCTAGTTCTACCAATCTTCTCAACCAGTTTCGTTATGATCGAGTCCATTTAGCGAGTCCCGTTATGATCGAATAAGTCCCCTTGTTCCTCTTCTTCAGGGATTATCATCGTTATTCTTTTCCAGATCGCTTGCATCTTTGCATTAATTGCAGTGTCATCAAACCTTAAAGTGCAGGCTGTTCACCCTTGTTGGTGTTAGACTGTGGTAGTGCTACTGACGCCTAACTCCTGGTTGGCTCAGTTGGTAGAGCGCTTCACTGAAAATGAAGAGGTTCCTGGTTCGATACCAGTACCCGGCAGATTTCTGCAGTCACGCACCAGTCACCTACCTATGTCTGGAGATTTGTGTTTGTCCTTTGTGCCCTTTGCTCCCCTTTTCCAGGAATTATTATCGTTGTTCTTTCCAGCTCGCTTGCACCTTTGCATTAATTGCATTATTATCCTAACCTTAAAATGCAGGTCGTTCACCCTTGTTGGTGTTAGACTGGTGGCAACTGTTAACACCCGTTTGCTTTACTGACGTCTAACTCCTGGTTATCTCAGTTACTAGAGCGCTCCACTAGAAATGGAGAGGTCCCTGGTTGGATACTATACTTCGTTTCAGCTTGAGTCCAGACGTAGCCGATACTACAAGCACGAGCGTGTGGCCCTGAACAGTGCCTGTACTGCACGAGCGCGCGTGCTTGGCAGGGACGCTGGAAGCCCGGAGCTCGCGCTTGTAGCATCGGCTGCGTCTGGACCCAAGCTGAAACGAAGTATAGGACAAGCCGGATTTTTTCAGTCACACGCCTGTCACCTAGCTGTGTTTGGAAATTTGTGTTTGTCTTTTTCCCCCTTGTTCCCCTTCTCCAGGGATTACTATCGTTATTCTTCACCAGCTCGCTTGCATTTTTGCATTAATTGCATTATCATCGTAACCTTAACATGCAGGCTGTTCACCCTTTTTGATGTTAGACTGTGGCAGCTACTGCCAATTCGTTTATTTTACGGAAGATGCGGAAGAGTTGGCAGGTATGTGCATATGTTTTGCTCTGGTACCACGAACATTATTTGCCTTACGCACAGCCAAACATTGCACTTATATGCAATTCTTTTACACTGGTCCAAAAATAACGAGGAATCATTCCCTGATATATCACTTTTGTTTGACGTCCAACAGCATAATTTCAAGTCTTAGTGGGTTATTTATGCTATGCTCGGAATCGAGCGAACTAGAGGCTCAGCATCGATAGCATTTCGACCAATACGTTTCCACACATCATAACCACAAAATAAAATAAAAAAATCCTAAAGCCAGGGTCACATTGCTAAAGCCTGGTTCACATGCAGCGGTTTTGGCCCTAGAGCGGCACGATTTCTGCCGTCGCGGCGCTCTGGCCAGCACTAGAGCCACTCGATATGGCAGCGTAGCTGCCAGAGTAGCGCCACGCTTTTCCCTGTGCCGCCTCTCACCGTGATTGGTCACACGCGGTACCATAGCAACGAGCTGAGCTGGCTCGGTTTCCTTAGCAACCGAGTGACTGCTCGTCACGTGACCTCGCAAGAGCCGTGATGTCACCGGTAAGATGGCAGCGCCCAGAGCTGGTGGATACGAGTTTGTTCGGTGCGCGGTATTCGTAATGTGCCGCTGCTTGCCGACGATTTCGGACTTCTTCGTGCTCTCTCACACAGGTATAACGCGAAGATCCGAAAGAATGAGACTTTATACCTTTTCTGTGCAAGATCGCTCTGGCTATTAGTACCTGTGCGACAGCGTCAGTCATATCACCGTAGCGGTGCTCGGATTCCTGGATATGTTCAAGGATCGAAAAGACTTCTTGCATGCAATTTTCGCATACTCCTAGCCTTGTCTGAACGTTGGAATGTCTGATAATCGATGCGAATTGTATGGGTCACATGTTGGACCTTGAGGAAGTTGTTTCTGCGCCAGGTAACCGCGCAATCACAGAAACTTTTAGCGAGGAAGATCCTGCGATCTTTACGTTTTGTACTAATCAACGATTCTATCATATAGCTTTTAGGATAACATTTTCGCATTTTCTAGCTTCCTTTGAATGTTGGAATTTTTCAGAATCGAAACGAAAAGTATACGTCGTGTGTAGGGCCCAGGGGAAGTTGTTTTAGCCCTGGGTCACCGAATAATCACAGCAACTTTAAGCGAGGAAGCGCCTGCGATCTTTCACCTTTTGTACTAATCGACGATTTTACGAATTGACAGTTCTGAAGACTTTGATAAACGTGCATTCGTTGCAACAGCTTGCACTTCAACACAGTGTTTATTGGTTTTTTTTTTCAAGTGACAAGCTGGCGTTTGCTCAAATGACGTATATGGAATGACCTCTATAACAATGCATCAACACATACTATTAAACTTGTATGCTCAGAGGTGTGTTCGTCTTTGCAATTAGCAGGTTACAGACAATTATTTTTTAAGAGTGTAATATTTATTTTTTGTAGCTGGGCCCGTTTTGTGCTCGTTAATGTCCGTGTGCTATGATGTTATCATTATGTGTGCATGGTTCTAAATATCCTCTTTGCAATGCCTACAAAAGCCAAAATGGCGTCAGCCGACCCCAGCTCACGAATTTGACACGAAAACTGCGTCACTCGGACGTAGGCGCTCGTCAACAATCAATTCGTCGACGAATATTTAAATTCGCGTTCGTGGCCAATGAGTGCACATGAGTGCACTTGCGAATGCCAAGTGCTATGGTGTGCCTAAAAAGTACGGTGGAAGATTGGAGACATCGTACCGGTGCCCCAGCATGTCACGACCGCGCGATTCCACTTCTCTTTTGAGTTGAGGATTAAAGCTAAGGAAGAAGAAGTTAAAAAATCATTTCATGGCCCCTTTAACACGGGTATGCGTGCTACACCAGATTAAAATATTGACTTTTTGCATGCCGGTACATCCAAACGATCACTTGGCCTGTCGGCAAGAACACCTCATCTCCGGCGTCCGTCGCTTTTGATGGCGTTAACGATCCTCTGTAGACGCCCGTGCTGTCCTTCTTGGTTTAACCTCGTCGACTGTTCATCGCCCAAAACGAGGTTGAGACCGTCGTCGACGTCGCTCATCGCCAGTCGGTGAGATAATCTCATCTTGAATGAATGATTGGGTCTTGAAGTGTGGTGCTAAGCATACATTCTCTTACTATGGGGAAGTCGAGCAGCAGTCATGTCCCGAGACAATCGTCCTGTCGTGGCCGGCGTAATCAGATTTTGTTCCATAGGAGTGATGTCCGAAAGTGCAAGGACGGTACGTTCGTCCCACGAAGCGGCCGCCATCCCGGCGGCGCGGAAAACCACTTGCCTTGTCCGCGCACCTACGATACTTAGCAGCTCTCGTCGGCCGACACTCCCCGGGCTGCAAATCGTCGCACTTCACGGAAGAAACAGGCACCGCTCCTCCAGAGGCCCGTGTCGTACCGCCATGCAAAGAGTCTTTTAGGTCTTTTACCACCTTTCAATGAACGAATGGAAATATCAGCCAGTTAAAGGTTGCCACCCGGCGTCGCTAGCAGTACGGTTGCCATGGCAACCTCCCAGGCCCAAAATGGAGATCACTATAGGCGCTTCTGACGTCGTGCATCTAGATAATTTTGCGTCGTGTCGCTACTCTGGCAGCTTCGCTGCCATATAGAGTGGCTTCTAGCCAGCACCAGCGGTTGAGCGGCACGAGCGCCGCGACGGCAGAAATCGCGCCGCTCTAGAGCCAAAATCGCTGCATGTGAAACCCCTTTATACAAAAGACAGTCTGCAAACACGAGTCACGTGGTTCAAATGCCGCGTGCAGAATTTTCGCCTTGAACTCATTGCCACGCGGCATTCGAAGCACGGATCTCGCGGTGACTCGAGTTAAAATCTGTATGCAGACTGCCTTTTGTATGATGTATAAGCAGTGTGACCCCGGCTTAATAAAGCAACACCGCCAATTCCGAATTGCATTCGAAGAAACAGGCCAGCTTCAAAAGTAACCATGCAAATTCTTTGAAAAAAACAAAAACGATGGAGCAGAGTTGGCAGAGTTACTTTGCGCTCTCACGAAAACCGCAATTAAACTTCTTAATGCTCGTAGTGTATTTACGTTTATTATATCTAAAAGAAAGTAACGTTTAATTCTCCTTTGTTGTCAGAATTAATCTTGAGATTCTACACGGGAGCACTTGTGGACCATCGGTCGACCGAGATAACTTTCGTTTAGGGCTATCTCGGCAAGCGGGGAGCTCTGACGATGATCACATCGACTTTAACGCTTTTACGGCCACTGTCACGATCCAGAAACAGCTCCATGAGAATGATCCAACCACCGAGCACACACAGACTGTGATGGAGACGTTCTCAGTGGCAAGTAGGAGGAAGCAGCGAAGCTTTTTGAAGGTGAAACCCATGCCACTGGAAGCGGTGGATTCAGTGACGAGGGGACGCTTTCTTCGACGTCTTGTTGCCCCGTAGGGTTTAGTAGCACATCACGTTGCCCGTTTATCGTACTATTGGCGAGAATATTAGTTCTGGCTGTGTTTGCGAGCCCCCGTCACCTACGTTGCGAGCCTTCACAGCAAAACAATCCCCTCCTTTCGTTTTTCAGGTTGTCCACCAGGGCGGCGACAGCCTAGCAGGAACTTGAGAATATCTGATTCGCTCGAGAAGGTTGGCGAGCGAACCTGCCGCCAAAGTTTTCTGTTCTAGCCGCTAGATCCGTTGATTTCGGTCGAGTCGCCAATACTATACACGGTTGTAAGCGTGACGTTCTGCTTCTGCTCCATGCGTGCGAGCATGTGCCGCACGCATGGAACAGAAGCTTTAGATGGCATGCATGTAACGTAGTTACATGCATGCCAACTAAGAGAAGTAGGAATCTGCATTTGAATGTTTCAAGGTTAACCTTGGCAGGCTTGCAATTGCACTTGCTTGCTCACACGACCAGACACATGGTGGAGGCCAGGTGTCCTATTCGCGATCATGTATAGATAGTAGGCATAACAAGCGCTTACTAATGTTACGACATCGCGCCTTTAACTTTCTGTGTGCTCCAAGCCTGTCCCAATATATTCCAGCCATTACATGATTTCACATGACGTCATTTACCAGGGTGGATGGTTATTTCCAGCTATTGCTTGCCTGGAAGTACAAGTTTTGATAGCTTTTTCTATTAGACCGGCAAAGACTTCAGTGTGGATAAGACAATGAAGAGGGTAGCATATATGCATTTCTAGGCCGGATAGATTAATTTGAACGATGCATCAAAGAAGAGCGCATAACTAATTTTTTGTCGTTGTTTTTACTTCGTGCACCAAAGTGTGTGTATGGTACGTGGGAAACATCTTGAGTAACGTTGTGCCCCCCTCATCCAAGTGACCAACCTCGGTTCGTTTGAAACCCGCCATTGACGTAAGTTTCTATGCGGAGTGCATAGAAGCTGCGCCATGACGGTGCAGTTTTGGCGCCATTTGATTGGCTCCATCGGATCGGTTCGATTTAAAGGGAATAGTAATTGATTTGGCGTCTTGCAATATTTGCAGCGATGAAACCAGTATAAATAATAAACCGTTCAATGGCGTTAGAAGGTAAGTCAGTATTTTGTCATTTATATATATCGTCTTGGAATACACGTCTGTGTCATGTGACATGTTTTTTAATATTTCGCTTATATCCTTATTTATACCTTAGCAAAGCCCTTGAGTTGTCTGTTACATTTTAGTGCTTAACATAGTAATGACAAGAATAGTTCGGTGCTTCGGGGGCCCTATAATCTAAGTGGCTGGACCAAGTGGGATCGAGGGAACCGGGACATCGCCACCTGCTACGATTGGTTAGCGGTGCGGCGCTGGCCAATCGCAACCGGTGGAGATGTCAGATCCCGATCGATACCACTTAAATCCGCAGTGTGCACTCTAAAAAAAGGGTGCCATATAATTGAGGTTCCGCGTTTTCGGTTTCTATTTTTTTAAATTCGGCGTTTTTTTCGGTGTTTATTTTAAAATCTAAATTTTCGTTTTCTTCAGCGTATATCTATGCCCACAAACGTTTATCGGCTTTTTCCGGTGAATATAAAATAAATACCAATGGATACCGGTTCAGATGATCCTTGTAGCTCTGATATTTGTGATCACTCAAAGAATAACCGCACAGGTACATTGAAAAAGAAATGGACACTTTATTTGGCAAATGTGTGCAACTGTAAAAGAAACAAGAAAAAAACACAGACGTACAAGCAAATCAGATATGAAGCCTATGCCCAAAAAACATGGAACTACACCTTCTGTACATCAGGATTACGTGATCTGATTATAGTACGCACGCATGTACTTTCCCAGGTTCTCCTCATTGATCCGCACTCTTATTTCCTGTTAATATGACCCTGAGCTTCGAGAATGCCCTCTCAACGCTAACACTGGACACTGGCAGGCTGAGGAGATGAAGCGCTGCCTGAGACAAAATAGGCCAATCAACCAATTGTGACCACCAAAAGGGACACTGGTGCGACTAGTGCCACTAAATAGGCTACGCTTCAGAGTAACGACACTTGGCCATATTGTGTCTTAAAATCATGGTTCCCAGTTATCTGAAGCTTTATCTGAAATGAAGGGAAACGCTTTTCCGTCCTCCACAAATGTTTAAACAGTTCACGACAAAGCAAAGCAATATTACATGAGCTTCCTAACACAGAATCTAATGATGAAGAAGTCACACTTTTGAATCATAACAATCGGCAGTTGCGTTCTGCTCTGCATACGAGCCAAAATGGCAGGCGCCCACGACAATGCCGGGAAACGGAGTGCCGATACTCTAAGCGCAGCGCATTTAGTGGCTCTAGGTGTGACGTTTTGAAGCACAACACAACATGCAGAGCTTCCATAAAGTCAGCCTTCATTACAACGAGTTTGAAAACACGCTCGTACATGGCGAAGTCATGGGGCATTTCGGACTTCACGTTCCGATCGATGATGCGCACAATAAACCAAAACGCCGTGATGGCATTCAGTGTATCCCATACATTTGGACACGTTTCGATAAACACTGTCGTTCCACGTTTTTCGCCACGGCTCTGCGATACGACTGGAAGGTCAAAGTAACATTTTCCGGTTAAAACTGAATTTTAGAAAATTGATTCGACGTACTTTTATCGACTTTTATTGGTATAAATCGAAAATGCCGAACCTAAAACTAACCTTTTCCGGTTAAAACCGAATTTCCGAAAATGATTTCGGCGTACTCTTATCAGTTTTTATCGGTTTAAACCGAAAACTCCGAACCCTACATATAATGCACCCCGAACTTTCAGTTCTACGTACAGCGCACTGACGTCGAACAGACGGCCTCAACTTTACGAGGGGCTTGATAACGGTGCGAAATAACTTGATAAACAGCTAAAGCACGTGTCATAAACTACAAAAGAGAACACTGGGGTTTTTCAGTAAGGCCAAGAACACTGCGATTATTTTTAGAGCGCAGCTCTGAGGCGCTCGTTTCCGGCTTGAGCGGCGTCGGCGTTGGCGTCGCCGTCGCCATCGGCGTAACCGCGCGGTGCATGATGGGTAAAATTCCCGCTAAGTTTAGCAGAAAAAATTCCCCGCTAAATCTAGCGGAAAATTTTCTCTGCTAAATCTAGCGGGAAATTTTCCCGCTAAACTTAGCGGGAAAAATTCCGCTAAACTTAGCGGGAAAAATTCCCCGCTAAATATAGCGGAAAAATTCCCCGCTAAATGTAGCGGACAATTTTCCCCGCTAAATATAGCGGAACAATTTCCACGCTAAATTTAGCGGGAATTTTTCCGCTAACTTTAGCAGAATATTTTTCCCTAAATGGGGGCGAGCAGGAGACGAGGGGGTGCAATAGCCCCTCTCCGTACCTTTCCCTTCTCCTCCTCCTCAAGAGCTGCGCTCTAATTCGGCGTTACAGGGAGTTGTAAACGGCTTTCATTTTTTACAGTCAGTAACACGTACATTAGATATTTTCATAAGTTGTACCACTCTGCTATCAAGCCGCTCGTGAAAGTTGGTTCCGCCGGTTTGACGTCAGCGCGATGTACGTCGATCTGAGTTTTTGGGGTGTATTATATGGGACAAACGGTGTAAGAATATACCTTTTTTTCTAAGAGTGTAGGTTAGGGCCCCTGGGCTGTTAGCCAACAAAGGGTGTGAAACATGAGAGACGATTGACCGGTGGTTTTGTAACTCTAGCATGATTGATCGATAAATACTGTTTTCTTCCAAGATAATAAGTAAGTACGACACCTTGCACATTTTGCACACTTTGCTACTTCAGAAGAAAAAACTTGCATCAAATTGAGTGTATTCCTCTCCCCATGTATGAATGTATAACAAAGTACTGTTAAGAAATAAACATTTGTAACATAAATAACGGTAACTACGGGTGTTCCACCCTTAGTGACCGTTAACGTAGCACAATCGCAGAGACATTAACAATGCCAAGTGTTGCTTCTTTTTTTAGTGCAGATTTTAAGTAGAGATGTTTTCCAACCGACATTGACTAATTTTCTATTTTTCTCTACTAAACATAAATTTCTGGGTTTTCTTTTTTTTTCAGCAAAGAGGTGACATTTTAAGATTTCGTTTCTCTTGCAGGCGAAGATGCCGCTGGTCAGCCAAGCCATGGATAGCCCTATTTGTTATATTGGTTTTATCGGTTACTTTCTTATTCGCAAAGACGAAAGGTACGAAGCAGTTAAGAAGCATAATAATCTTACGAAGAGTGTTTTGTCGGTTATTTTAGCGTATTTGCAAACGGGAGTTTGACGTATTAGACAAATGCCCAGTGCGTTTTCTGCAGTTTGTACATCGAATATAGTCAAAATCTTGCGCTGTGTAAAGCGCTTATTTGTTACGAGTTCCTGTCAGTATCATATCGCGTCTCAGTTTGCGCAAAAACTATAGTTAATGTGAGAGTAAACATGCGTTGGCGGTGACAATGCCGAATAGAATAATCCTCCGATTTTGTTTACTAAGGTGCCCTGCAATCGTTATCAGATTTATAACAAAATTGCGCACAAACTGATCTTGGTAAAAGGAATAACGCACAAAAACCATTTCTACCAGAGCGTTTCTAGCGTCGAAAGATGATATTCTTTGAGAGCATTTTCCCCAAGGCTGGTCTTGAAACTTGCGAGGAATACAAACAAATTACAAATACGAGACATTCCTAGGAGGGGAGTGGAGATAACAGTATTCAGTGAAATTCACTTCCAACGATTCTTGCTATTAGGTCTACCGTTTGCAATGGGCGCGAATGATGCGTCGTCGCGACAGATGTGCAAATTTCATTTGTGTACAGCTAGTAGGTTAATGCAAATTGCTGGTAGTTATATGGTACATTTTCATTACTCTGGCAGAGAAACTGCAGTGCAACACTTCATGTGGACGTAGATTACTGGGCCGCGGGGGGGGGGGGAGGGGGTGTTGTCTCTTCCCTTGAACGCGCGTAAACAAGCGTCTACAATTGATGTGTACCTTGTTATCCGCAGGGACGACGAAGAACAGCCCCCAGAACTTGCCAGCCAGAAGATCCCCGGTCATCGAACGAGTTGTTGCAGAAGGTTAGATGCTTGATCAGTTTTTATTTATTAAAAAAAAAGCTGCAAGTTGTAGAGATTTTTTGTGTATCAACGTTTATTAGTTTGTCGAATGCATTCTGCTTAGGGCCATGCATAAACTCTGACGCTCTAAGCCAGAAACCTGAAAAAAGGAATATTTCAAACATACCATAGTCCGTAGCAGTTTAGGGAAAGTCGGACGAGCTCCTCCCAAAAAGCCCTATACCCCTTTCAAGACAACGTAACTAAGCAGGCCAGCTGTTTATTATGAGACATTTTACAACCCCAGAGGGAGGTTTACTAGGAGGAACAAACATAAACGTCTCAAACTCAGCAACTACACGTTTAATCGCCACAACTTCCTTTTATGCAGCCATCCCACCCTCGCATCCTCCCCGAATTCGCGCACGCCTCGCCTCGTTATCTAGAGGTCGATCTGTTGTACCCAACTTCGGGGCGGTTCTCCCTTCTCCGACCGGACCCTAACGGACCTTCTTAGAGTTTCCAAGGTCAGAACACACTGTCAGGCAACAAAGCAACACAATGTGCCTGGCTGTCTAAAGTTCACTCTGTTGGAACCAACTTTCACTTCAGTAGAGCGAACGCGGGAGAGGAGACGAGTGGGGAGCGAGGAAACTTCCAATCAAGGCGAGCAGAGAGCTTCGTGGAAGGGACTTTCCCAGGTATTTTAAACCTGCAACAAACTTTGTGTTTAAAGATTTGCTGATATGGAAGGCTTTCCTGTTTATTTCGAATGCGCAGTTTAATGCACACATCCAACCCGCTTGCTTAGAAAATATTTGTTTTTCTATATTTGGAAAGTGCTGAGTGAGATAATAAGGAGTATTAGCAGATTATTTTTCCGCTCTTATAACGATACCCAATAACGTTATACGGTACATACTCAAAGGCATCGGGGAAGTGTTGAGTCTAATTATTAGAGTTATCGGTATGACCAACTAAAACTTTCTATAGTAAGTTACAGGTTAAGAAGGTAGCGGCAAATGCCCCTCAAAGGGAATCATATATCCCTCCGCCACCTCCGCATCCAATAGCGTCCCATCGTTTCCGTGACGTCGCGGCCAACGCGCGAGGAGGGTCTTGCCTTTGTGTACATATTTGCTTTATCTTTCGACTTTGACTTATCATTTTGGAAGCTACGAGAGGAAGATTAGAGTTTTCCCCCTCCGATGGAAACAAATACGACTTTCGGGGATTAGCTTCCCCCTCCGATGGATACAAAGGCTGCTTCCAGCGGATCGGTTCCCCCTCCAATGAATACAAAGGTCGCTTTTTTAAAAAGTAGGGGTCGAAGACAAGTTGGCACCACTCTGTGGCCATTATCTATCCTTTGAAGCGGAACAAGGAGCGTTTCCAGTGAACTCTTCTTTCGACTGCGGAGGGATTTGAAACGGGCGCATCACGCTTGTGGGAGGAGCTTCTCCTACCTTCTTGACATGTAACCGACTATAGTAACTGCAATGGGGCTGACTTTGAGTAAATTACGAGGCACGGAGGTCGCTTTGAATGCAATGGTTTGACCTCCGTGAGCGTGTGAATGAGACACACGAATTTCTGATATGCCGTAGTTTTTACAAATAACTTTTTAAAATAAAGTTATTGACAAAATGGCTTAAATATGACTCTCCTAAGCTACGAATAGTCAGGCATCTGTATTGAAGATAATTTGCACGCTGAAGTGTTAGACATGGTAACCCTGGAGCGAGGGGACATAAAAGGACGGACATACATAAAACTCCGATTTCGGAGTTTCGTGTCTGTCCGTCCTTTTTTGTCCCCTCGCTTCACGGTTACCATGTCTATCCTTAACTAGTTCGCCTACCCACTCGCTTTAACTTCAAGGTGTTATGTCGGAAAACTGAAAAGTGCTCTAACCTCATTTTCAGATCAGGTCGACGAAATTGGTACAGTATATATATGCATATATCTTCTTGTTAGTATTATCTGTATCTTTTGTGTGATGTGAAATATATATCGCAGGTAATAGAATATATTCGTTTATTGTAATCAATTAGTCGGTTCTTTCAGTACCACCTACAATTCACGTGGAAGATACAAGTGAACCAGACTTTACTGTAAAAAGTCAGAGTAAGTATTTTTTTATCAAAGTGTCTTGAAAAATATTTGAACGAGCGACGCTGTTAGCTCTTAGGATATGAATACCTATCGCTCAACATAAATTTGACAAGTTAACGCATATCGTCTTTTATCTTTCAAGAAAACAACAAGGTTCGTCATACAAAGACGGAAGAATATGGTAAGATACGATACTTGATGGTATTCAACTTCACAATTGTCAACGCGAACTACAAATGTCACTTAAGCGAGGTCAAGGGTACATCGTAACAGTTAAATCCGCAGAAGAAGGTGGCACAAAAAAGCAAACACAACACTGTCTCCCATACCAAATTTCAGGATTTTACGGCACCAAAGTAAGCGATGCTAATATCAAAGCTCATAACATAGATGAAATTTAGCCAAGTTTTTCGGATTTCAATCTGTACCTCCGAGCAAACAGGAGCCATCTCGCATATAAGAAAAGAAAAAAACACGAAGGTGTTTTTTTTATTTATTTATTTTGTGGGGATAAATATACACTGAGGTGATGTGTATTTATCCCCACAAAAGCAATCCGAGAAAAATAAAACATAAGAGTGGAGGTGCGGTTTTCCTCAAGCGTTACGTTAAAAACTTTCAATTGTTTGCTTCTTTTATTACGTATTTGGCATATTTTGAATATGGTTGCTTGACTATTTTCTCTTACGGAGCATGCGAAGATGCATGCGCTTCGGCATATCTACAAAACATTTTTAACGAAAAGTAAAACAGCGCCACAAAAACAACGGAGGACAGGAAGACGAAGTGTACAAACAGCGCTCTGTTTGAACACTTCGTCTTCTTATCCTCCGTTTTGTTTTTCTGCTCTGTTTTATTTTTGCATTAACTCGCCCAACTTTCAACCATATTACTATATAAGAACGTTTAGGGCCACACAGATGAATTCGGACTGAAAGACAGCATGGGACACACCACGCTCAGCCTCTCGAAGAAAATAGTTTTTTTGGGGTAAAAATGCCAGAAACCCCATTACCTCGCGAGGTATTGGGTTTTTGTTTGGTTTTGCAATGCCGGGTCAGCGACAGAAATAGTTGACGGAACGCACGTTTTGGGGTACCAAACTATCATCCTCATTCTTTATCCTATGTTCTTGCGAACACGACACAACACTCGCTGTGATTATCTACTTCCCTGATACTTTTAGGACCGAAGTGTGTCTTCCAAGATGGTACATAAACCAGGTTGAACATCGCAATTCCGGACCTATAACATAATGCAGAGTTCACAGAGCTTGGTTCTGGCTCCTGTGCCTTTGATAGAGTTGCACACAACCTGTGGATAGGAATAAGAATCAGAATCAGTTTATTTTGTCACAGCGCTTTTACACACAGAGAGTGTGGAGGCAGATGCTGTGCCAATCGTAGCGAGGGCCGCAGGTTTGCGATCGCATTTCGTAATTTCTCGAAAACAGACACCAGGCGAGGCGTCCTCCATGTATCGCCCTATCCGCCGCATAAAAGCAGATGCACGTGCTTGTTTGAAGGGCCATAAATACACCAGTACTTACCACTTGCTGCGGTAATATGAATGTGTCATACTATATCTTGAGATTGTTCTCAGACAGAGGAAGAGCCCTTCGGACGTGTATTTGAAATATGAGTCTGGGCTCGTGTATTGACTTGCTTTTGAATTGTCGTGCTCTGTTCGTGGAAATGTTTTATTTCCTAAGATTATAAATTCTACATACAGGAACTGAATAAGCTGAAACGCTCATTGTATACCAAACATAACGTCAAACCGTTAAGCTAAAACTGTAAAATAAAGTAAGCTGTATGTGAGATAATCAGGCTTCTAAAAATACATTAAATACGCGCGGAAATATTATGTTTTGTTAAAATAAACATATAAAAAATAGCGGCCGGTCAGAGGGGCTACATTCTTTTTTTATTATTATTATTTCTAAAAAAAAACTTTTTACTTCTGTTTTTTCTTCTTTTTTAAAGATTAAGTGTAGAAGCTTTTGAACTGGGTGGTTCCCGTTTCGACCCATTCCCAATTCAACCTTCCCGTTTGTACCTTCCCGTTTCGACCCGGCTCAAAACGACCTCCTCGTTTCATTCTTTCCCATTCCGCCCTATCCCGAAACAGCCTTCACTCTTCGGCCATCGTTTTTTATCAGCTAGGTCGGTTCGTTTGTATTGTTCGTTAACAGTTGATTAGGTTCAAATGTCCAATGTCTGTTTTCCTTGCTCACCTCACTTCTCCCTCTCCCGAAACAACCTTGGAGACATGGCACCGTAAGATAAACGCTGTGTCAGGGAGGGCTCACCCGAACATTTACACCTTCATCGATCTGATCAAACGGGATGAGGCCTTGACAAGGCTATCTCTGCAGCAGCTTGCAAATGGTGGTGCCGTGCGGGCCAAGGGAAAGCCGCGAACTATCAAAATTGAAGTGTCGCCTTTCTGACGGCGCGATTTTTCTGCTCAACTTCCTCAACCCAGGCGGTAGAATTTTGTGGTTTATGATTTGTTTCCTGTGTGCGCGAGGGTTCTGTGTTTTAACTCGTAAGAAAATGAAGTCGCAATCATATGCCTGTCAACCTGTCTGATTTATCATTTTTCAAAATATCCCGTTCACTATAAGGAAGTTTTAGAATAACGTACGCAAGCGTTTTGGGTAACCTATAAATAGCGTCGCGATATAAAACCTAAGGCAACGCTGATTTTCGCTTAGTCAAATTGCTTGCCTACATTATTCTAAGACTTCATTATTGTACAGAGCGCGAACAAGCGATTGTTGGTTTTCGCTGTTTGTCTCAAAGAATCAAAAGACTTCCATCAATATTATTAGTGTCTTTGAAAGTGCTCATCTGGGCCACTAACCTAAAAGGTACAATTTGGTACCTTCTAATACCATTTCGAAGTAAAATTCGAAAAATCGCCAACATCGTGTTCGCGACAATGCTGTCGCGCAGTGTAGATAGTCCGTGTCATAGTTACACATTTTAAGGACCATCTCGATAAGAAACACTTTAAGTGGTTAAAGTATAAATATATTTTGTTGAAGCATGTCTGAAAGTGTCGTATATTTTAAGAATACGTTGACAAGCAAAATATTTCACAACATAACTAAATAGCTCGCCTACACCTTTGTATTAATTGCATTAACATCATTTCGGGACACATTCTTAAGCAAAAAAGGTGCGCAAACCAGGGCTAGAACGATGGAGACTTTTCGCGAAAAGGTATAGATGTGCGGGGCTTTATACCAATGGGTTCAAACGGGACGGGCTCAACCGTAAAGGGTGTTTCGGCTACGGGTTCAAATAAGAAGGGCGTCTCGGGAACGGGTTAAAACGGGGCAAATTCAAATAGGACGGGCGATTCGAGAATGGGTCGAAACGGGACGGGCTCAAACGGGAAGGTCGTTTCGGGAATGGGTCGAAACGGGACGGGTTCAAACGGGAAGGTCGTTTCGGGAAAGGGTTCAAAACGGGATGGGTTCAAACGGGAATGGGTTGTTTCGGGCTACACCCTTTAAATTAGGAACAACCGAATTCATCCTGCAGCGGCCAAAACCGTAATTTTTGGCTGAAAGCGCGGTAAGGCCTAAGTAACCCGTGCGGCTCCCGCGCGCTTGTTACTTAGGCACAAAAAAGGCACGGACAGTTCATCTTCGCCATGGAGACGGCCGACGTCCGGTGCGACCGTTTCCATGGTGAATATAAATGGGATAGCAGCTTTATTAGAGCCCTCAAATGTTTCAAAGGCTGCTGGCCCTGATTGACTGCCGACAGCATTGCTAACATCTTGTGCTCGATCAGTGTCCCCATATTGGAAAAAATATTTTTGGAAAGTCACTGAATGATTGCTCTCTACCAGGTGATTGGAAGATAGCCTCCGTCATACCAGTCCATACATCTGGGCCTCGTAACGACGTCTTAAATTACCGTCCTATTTCATTGACTTCCGTCTCTTGTATAAGTTTAGAACACATCTTGTACACGCCTATTGTTAAACATATGGATGCTCATTCACTGTTGAATCCGAAACAACATGGCTTCCGAAGGGAGTTGTCCTGCGTCACGCAGTTAACCGAGTTTACTCTCGATTTGTCTGAGGCAATGGATAACCGTACAACTGTCGACTGTGTTTTGTTGGACTTCAGCAAAGTGTTTGATATGGTACCTTGTAAGCTATTGCTAAAAAAAGTTATCACATTATAATATTAATAATAAAGTTGTCCCCTGGCTTTCCGAATATTTGCATGAAAGATGCGAATATGTTGTAGTAAATGGAAGCAAATCAAGAATTGCACAAGTAACAGTAGTACCACAGGGGTCGGTTTTAGGACGTTCATTTGTTTTAATTAACGCAAAATTTATTATTGAATAATTCACTTCACGCATGAGAATGTTCACAGACGATTGCATATTTTATGGAGAAGTAACATGGGATAGTGACAATTTCATCATTCAGAAGAATCTAAATACTGTAAATACATGGTACGAAAAATGACGGATGAATTTGAACATCAAAACAGTGTGCGTGACCTTTTCTAGAAAACGAACGACCACCAGTTCTATTATGAAATCAACAACGCTCGTTTAAAAACGGTTTCAGATTATAAGTATTTAGGTGTTTAACTTACATCCTCGTTGTGCCGGCATCGGCATGTAGATTATACCGCAAAAAAACCTTCCAAATCTTTGGGATTCTTGCGCCGAAACACTTGTAACTTTCCTCAGGTTACGCGGGAACTATTCAATAAAACAAACTTGATGCTTACATTAGAATATGCGAGCACTGTGGTGGACCCCTCAACTAGTCTAGATAAAAATAAACTGGAAAAGGTTCAAAATGTCAGCGGCTAGGTGTGTTTTAGGAAAATCTTTAAAAGATGAAGAGTTTGAGTGCAACGGGCTCAAAGTCAAATGTTGAAATAGAATACACTGGAATGTCGCAAAGCAAGGCTTGGTTTTAAGTTTTGACACTGTCTATTTGATTTCCAAACTGGTATCCCACGTAAAACCTACTCGTTTCTCCCATATCACCTATCCGCGCGTGTGGATCTTATTTATGAAGTGCGTGAACATAGGTGCAAAGCTGCGGCGCTTAAAAGTTTTTTTTCCCATAAACAGCGTGCCAGTGAAACAAATTACCTTTTACTGTTGTCTCAGTTTTATCAAAGAATGCCTTTCATACTGTCTTAAAAACGGTAGGCTTATTTGATTGATATAATTGTGTAAAAGATAAATCCCAGTCAGAAGTTAACCCAAGTAGTACATTATAATCATTTTTATGTATAGTTGCTGCAGAACTATGTGTACTCAGAGGGATAGGGTTTTGTGTATCGTTTATTTCTTTTCAATGTCGCGAAGTGCGATGGAGTGCGTTCAGTGACGCGAAATCTGAGGGGTGCTTTGGATGTCGCGAGATCTGTCTGAATACTTTTGATCTCGTAAGGTTTTAAAATGTTGTTGAAGACAATTACCTGTTAATTTGCTTCTTTTTTTTGTGTGCGTGTGTGTATCTCCTCTACTATAATGCCGAAAGGCGCTGTGGGTACTGAATAAATAAAATAAATAGATAAATAAAACACGTCAATTCCCGATTCACCGGTAGGTTGTCGACCCGACAGTGACTTAATGGGAACCTACAAGCTTCAAGAAAATTCACGATGAATGTTGCAGTGTTCCTAATGCAGCTAACACGGTACCATGGTACTGGATGGCACGTGCTAGAAGCAAGCTTTCCTTAAGCGGTGTTTGTTTTTTCAACAAAAAAAAAAGAGGGGGAGGGGCTTTTCCTTTTTCCCTTTTCCTGGTTACGTGCCTGACTCATGTCCATGACGTGAGCTAGGTTCGGCTGAAGTGCTTGGGTATACCGCGGATGTATCACAGTGAAATGGCAGTAAGTTTTTGAAGGAAAAAAGATGAAGAATAGTCCACTATATCATTAAAAATTTTGTACCGGAAACGGGTTTTTAATTTTCTACCCTCACGTACTAGTCTTTTTTATTTTACCCATTAAACGATATGCAAATATTAAAATACCAACCAAATATAATTTACTTAAGCCCAGAATTAATTTTGTGGCACCTTTAATAGAAACTCGCATATATTCAAATCATCGGACAGACGTATTAGGAGAGTTACCGTGTGCGACAGGACAATAATTTTAAGAGTATGTGACGCTTCGGTGTGCCGATCAAATCAATTTGTCGAATTTAGGTTTTCGGGCCGTGCTGAAGAAATTTCACCAATTCTAGCTATGTTGCTTGAACCACACGGGTCGTGCTCAATTAATTTAGACGAAGAATAACATTTTGATGTGACATTTTTAGCAAGTCTGGAATAGCTTGCTCGTCCCAGTGGATCTGATTCGTTATCATTTGCACATGGCCTGCAACAGGGTTCTCATACTCCGGTCTTCTTTTGTTTATTTATCAAAAATTTCTACGGCTTTTACTTTGTATAATTGCAATGATTCTAAGCTAGATACTTAAAGTAGTATACGTATAAGTATAGAAAACAATATAAACAATAAAATCCAGTAGTGGTTTTAATTAGTACAAAAGTAAAAAACACAAAAAACAAATATTCTAAGCTTTTCCTAAATGGAAGGACGGCTTCTCTTACTTTGTGAAGGGATTTGACTTAAAAACGTTTTTCATAACAGAAATTTTTAATTGCAAGCCGAATTAGAGACGACAATAATTCGCCTCAGAATTATTGGCATAGAGAAATAATTTTCTTCTCTAGTAGGATTAAAGTCAATATAACGTTATTTCAAGCATGAAACAATGCGTTTCTACACGTACACGGAAATATAATTTACGTATTATATACCAGGTACAAATAAAGACTCACTAAAACGACTTCATAAATTTGTCTAATTAAGAATACTGATATGTCACATTTCAGAAACATGCAAGAGCACGAATATATATATATATATATATATATATATATATATATATATATATATATATATATATATATATGTGTATATATACAGGGTGTCACAAAAGAAATTTAACACGGTCTTTTTTACCGCAAAAATAAACTAGGCATCGCCGAACGTTATAAGTTATAAGTGATTTTCTGAAAATTTCAATGGGAAAATGGAGCCCATTTTTCCCCGTTTTCGGTTTCTGATGCCATAGAGCCCCAATGTGTTCGAAAACTCCGTCGGCCGCCATTTTCCCATTGAAATTTTCAGAAAATCACTTATAACTTTTGATTAAGTTATCGGATCGGGCTGAAACTTTGGCATCTGGTTGTGACCTCTAGCTCTACCTTTGGACGGAGAATGAGCGTTCGGCGATGCCTAGTTTATTTTTGCGGTAAAAAAGACCGTGTAAATTTTCTTTTGTAGACACCCTGTATATATATATATATATATATATATATATATAACACTCAATGGTGGCTTATTAATTCAGAAGTAGTTTAGAATTGCTTTGCGTTAAAACTATCCGAGCCCCTGGAGACTCCGTTCTCATTTGCTTCGTAAACGGGAGACAAGCGATACTATGCTTGGGAACAACTCTGTGTGGGAATAAAAAAACAAGTTATGGGCATTCTTCGGCTTGCTTACGTATAACTGCGCACGCGCACTATTAAATAGAAAATTGCCAAAAAAAGTTGTTTACGGGTATGGGTGGCCATATTCATATAGACTACTGATGCTTGGCTTGCAGCAGGAACTACATGGTATAGAATACATTTGAGCTCCTAAATATGTAATGAATCTTACGAAATGAAGACGAAACCCTGAAAAGATGATGGAAAATGGTATGTTTCATATGAATTGTATTACGTTTAGTCAAAAGTCATGAACAACCTCGAATAAAGTAGAGTTTTAGCTCTATTAAATTTTTATTCAATGTTCTTAATCACATGTGAGTTTTTTTTTACGTCAGCGGCATAAAAAGGACACAATACATGCGGTTCAAACTGGTTCAATGGTATTCCGCGAGCTATCCCCCTGTACGTTTTGTCCGATATTAAACAAAGTATTAACATGACCCGGTTGTAATTTTTATAACTCGAAATGAATACCAAATGTTATGACCCGAAACGTTCCAGTCGGCACTAACACGTCAAACAACCCCCCCCCCCCTTCTTTTTTTTTTCCTTTTTTTGTTTTGTTCTGAGGATGAAAGTATTTTTTTTTTCTGGTGACACGAGGGGAGTCGAAATGTGGCGACGCAAACTTCAACGCGTTTTTCCTAATTCGCGTTGCGCTGTGCCTCCAGCGATAAAGTCACGAACTGAAATAAAGTTGCTATGCATTTTTTTCGATGAAGCCTCAGGCCGTAGAACCAAGTCAAACACAATACGAACGTGGCTGGACGTGTGTACCTTGCTACGCCAAAGCCGGCTAGGCACGCGCTGTACATATGAACGCTGAAGACGGCACAATCTAGAATCCCCTTTTATTGCAGATCACACGGGAAGTCAATTAGCGCAATTCAGAGAAAGAACTGAGCAAACGGCGAGACTGAAAGAAAACGCTTTAACCCAAAAATAAAGTGGACGATGTGATACGTCACTAAATATGACGTCACATATGAATGTGATATTAGTGTCACTTGGAATACTCTTTTCCTTTTTATTTTTCCTTGCTCGAGTAGTTTCTTTTGTCTCCACTATTCGCTGATTTCACTTCGTAGAATGTAGGACTTGACTCCTCAGGGGGCTATGTTCGACAAATGTTTCGATCTCCTAAAAGAAACGGAAGTGACGGAAGTGATGATATCGCGTCTGATTGGTTAGAGGCTAAAATGACGAGAGGGGAACTTTCGTCATTTGAGCCTCTAACCAATCAGACGCGATATCTTCGCTTCCGTCACTTCCGTTTCTTTTTAGGAGAAACGAAACATTTGTCGAACAGAGCCCCCCAGTACTTTTCTCATGGAAAGGTATACGCATTGGCATTTTTATAGTGCAGTGTCAAACTAGCTCAATCACTAAAGACCTAATAAGAAATAAAATGTTAAGCTTTTGTAAATCGACCTGGTGGTACGTATAGCTTTGCCACTTTTTGTGACATGGAGGATGAGCGGAAGCCTGATCCATATAACATTTCATTGACATGGCTGGAGATAGCAGCAACACCCAGAGTCAAAACAAGCGATTTATAATTGCGGCTCCTTGAGATTACTATGTTCCGATAAAGAAATCCAGAAATAAAATGTAGCCTCGAATACAAAACTAAGTATTTTACGTAGAGTACATCCTTAAACGCTCTGTAAGTTGTGTGTCCGAGAGGGGGCTTCATGGCCGCACAAAATGCGTTAATGGATCACGCGATACAAAACCAATGGTGAGTTGAGCACCCCAGGAACGCACAGCTACGTTTTCACTTGCACCACGAGCATAGTGGAACTCTACAGCAATCCAGCGCAAGGTGCCGCGTTATGCTTTTTGTTTTCGGCCTAATTCTTGTTTGTCAACAAACTCGCCGGTACCATTTGTCGGCTATTTCTAGCTCACTTCGCACCTGGGTATATTTCCTCCTTCGTGTTTTCATTTCCATGCGTTTTTTTTTTAGTCGTTGTTCAACTCTTAAAAGTAAAAAGATGCGGCAGACTTTGGTTATATCTATACTCCGTCTCACCCTCCGGTGGACTAGGGCCCGAAGGCTGGCGGGCAGAGCACCACCTCAGAATATCCATCGTAAACCGGAAACACGGCAAAATAAAAAATAAAACGGACAAAACAACATGTCTTGAGACTTGTTGTTGTTTTGTCTGTTTTTTTTTTTAATTTTGTCGTGTCTCCGGTTTACAATGGAAGTTCTTCACCAGCTCGCCTGCGCTCTTACCCTTACCTCAGAATAGCTTGCATTCGCATTGCAAAAGAGCGCGAGAGAAAATTCGGTACCCAGAGTAGGAAGAGTGCTAATCTTACGTATATGGTTCTCTGTTGTGATAGTGCGCTATTTTATATTGGTGAAGTAAAGGTACATGGTATTTAGTTTTATAAACATTCATGCCATATTTCGTAAACATGTCAACTGTTTGGAGAAGTTTGAGGACGCGCAGGCAACAATGACATAAAGTCGTTTCGCCTTAGCCATAACAATATATTCCAATCCAACCTTTCTGTGCGCTCCCGGACCCGTATCTCACTTCCGCACGTGGTCCATACATACGCTTTCGTGTCGAACACTCGATCCGACTCATCTTCATTCCTTAAGGGTAACTTGTTTTGATCCCGGGTTCTCTTCGCCCCATCGCTTCCAGACGGTATTTAATCGGTAGTCTTCAGTAGTAGCAAGCAGACGGAGCCGCCGCAAGGGTTCGATAAGCAGACGAAAAACTCGCCTCTGCATGACTCGTCTTGGCACACAAAAACGTACGACGGAGCAAATATACCACGTGGTTTCCAACAGGCTCGTGGTTGGACTGGCGGCCTGTAGCATTGGGCTTTACTCCATCGTAGGATAAGATGGAGTATAAGGCTCTATGTTTTCCGATAAAGAAAAGTAAAAAAAAACACCATCTGGCAAAATTGTGTTAATTCGGATTTATCCGAAAAACTCATAATATCAAATTATGATACGCAGAACACAACACTTTTTTTCTTCAATACGTTTAGCCAGAGGTTAACGCCGAAATGCTGGCTCAAGGCCAAGTCGGTGGTCTAGTAAACAGTCCATTTCCATTCAAATTTAGAACAATCGACAAAGGGGATTTTACTGTACATCTCGTTAAAAGGGCAATTCAACAATGTTTGTACACTGCTCAAATTCCACTTAGAACAAATCCCTGATTTAATGAGTTATGAAACACGCGTTCGTTTTTCACCCCACGCAATAGAAGTCGCAAAAAGAAAGAAAAACGGAGCAGCGTTCACCCCCTCAACTCACAGCCAGAACAAGCGGCCACGTGATCTCTGGCTGATTATATGCCGCTAACGTTAATTATAGTCACGCGCTGGGGTCGGCAAAGCATATGACACGCGCTGAGTTCCAGACATTGTTATGGTTCGGCTATTTTTGTCATTGCAGCTATTGGACACGGGCCACTACCCGAATGCTTGTCGACCTATTGACCATCACGAGCCCAAATGGAGTGCTCACGCAATGATCGGGTCCAATCTTTGAGCCGCATTCAAATATTGTCACTCTGGGTTACTGCGATGCCCCAGCTACGTCATCAAGTTTTGAGAAGGAGAGATTGAAAGAAAATGCTCGCTTTTGTCCTTGAAACTATACCACAACTAATGAGCTGCTTAGCCAGTGGCGTTGCGTGGGAGAGTAATTGGGTCCCACGAGTGATGGTAACCTCGCGTAAAGTAAAACAAAACAAAACATTCCAGTCGAATATCGTTGCACGGCCCCTTTAAGATCCGTTCATGGCAAAGGATATACTGCCCTTCCAGGTCACACACACACACACACAAAAAGTGCTGTTCAGGTTTTCAGTTTAGATTATGTCAATATTTGCAGTTCCTAAAAAAAGGAATGTTTTTTTTCTTGTTTTTTTTAGGAACAGAAGCTATGAACCCGTAGGTTTTATAGAAGAGGACGGCAGCTGAAGCTTATCTATAAGGTTTCTGAAATGACGAGGCTCAATCTAAAAGTGGCCGTAAAAATCGGCAATCTAAACATTTCGTCAAAGGTGTATTTCACAGGTGGATTTTACTTTGTAAAATTACAAGGCATATAGCTCCCTTTATGTAAAAAAGAGGGTCAACAGACGTATCAGAGTCAATGGCGCACGGTGATGCAGACGGCATGAGTCTTGAGTCTTGCCTGATCTATTCCCATGCGTCTTGCCGTGCGTTTTGCCTGATATATCGCCATTTTGTTTTGTGGTGTAGATTCAGACATTACAACAGAACCACTGGTAGCCATGAAAGCAACAGGTGAGTGAGTTTTATCTTCACTGCTTTAGAATAAGGGTGCATCTGCAAATTAAGGTATCTAAATTTCAGTTAAGCTATAATCTTACTTATTTCACTAACTCTACCTTCATCCAACAAAAGGCTCAAAACCAAGCATAACCACACAGACAAGCACTGCAATTACCGAGACAGGCAAGTGGCGTTTTTATCTTCGTTCAGTGGTCCCCAGCCACTTTTTTTTTGTGATAAGTTTTAACGGTGTCATTACTTGGGATATTTTCAATTCTATCTTGGTCTGCCAAAAGAGTAGATGCAAAAGTTACAATAAAAAAGAGCACAACAACGGGCACTTTCATCATCGTGCGTGGTCTACAAAAAAGAAAACGATCCAAAATATGCAGATGAATGAACCGTAATTGATCCCATGAATCAAAGTGCATACGAAGCCGACGAAAGACAAAATTCTTTGGCTCAGCCAGGATTTGAACTCCGGGTCTCCCAATATTTGATCGGACATGTTAACACATCTTGTCTTCCTGGCGTTTCCAATCTGTCTTACTAATGCACCGGAACGAAATGTATCTAATCAGAGGTGTTTTGGAAGCACACGCCGTCGCGTGGAACGCAGTACGACGCTTGCTGGAACGTGCTACGTGGCCGCTGTGCTCCTGAACTACTCTCACTGTTTGTCTCGTCAATTCTACATGTCCTATTTCTTGTTTATGAGCTTTTTTAGACACAGTATCATCGTTTGCGAGAATCAAGAACCACGTTTGAATATGTCTCACAGTTTCATAATCGTACGTGGTCTTGAAAGAAGAAATAATCGAAAATATGCAAATGAATGAACCCTTCTTGATCGAATTAATCAGTCTACGAAGCCGCCGAAGGAAAAAATATTTGGTGGAAGCCGGAATTTGAATTCCAGAGCTCGTAATATCCGGTCAGGTATGACAAACACTACACCATTCCCCCTATATTTTCTTTTCTTTTTTTGCGGGGGGGGGGGGGAGCAATGCACGTATTTTGCAAAATTAGAACGCTGCCGACATG
Source organism: Ixodes ricinus (assembly GCA_037355805.1). NCBI lineage: Eukaryota > Metazoa > Arthropoda > Arachnida > Ixodida > Ixodidae > Ixodes > Ixodes ricinus. The sequence continues at coordinate 13,884 of JAZHYW010059335.1, read as the reverse complement.
GTAGCGAGTCTAGCGACAGAAGTAAAGCACGTGTTCACAATTCGTCTCCCATCTTTTCATGACCTTGACAATATACACTCGTGTGCTCATTTACGGATTATACATAATCTATAGATATACTTGATTCTTTTCACCATGTAGAATTTCAATAAGATTGGCATCGACGGGCACGATTTCTCAAAGTCCGACATTTCAATGTTTTCATGCAGGCGACTATACCCGTTTTCACCTTAAGAAAAAAGAAGTTTTGCTCATTGTTCATACTCCCCACGAAGTAGTTCTCTCAAGATTTGGTTGTCGGAGGCAGAAGCGATGCTTTTGGCGTTTGAAACGTCTACGTCTTGATAAGGTAACATATATGCAATCTAAAGTGCGCCTACATATATCTTAATTCTCAGCATAGAGATGGAAATTAGTAATTATCAGCGAGAAGCCGGACTTGTTTTACTAGGGTTCTTGAGGGGAAAACGAGTATAGTGTATGCACAGCTATCAACGAAGTGATTCAAAGCTACATTTTTCTTTTGAACTGCCATTGTATGATCGCTTCGGAATCTTCAAAGTGCATGCAGGCTGAGCATAAGAAAAAATAACTTCAAGGCACTTTTTTACTAATAATTTACCTGAAGGAATTTGAGAGTAATCCACTCCGGGTATGTGTCAATGCTGAAAGCATGTAGGAGCTCTGACCAGACTATTTTAGAATTTCTACATTGCATGGAGACATGCTGCGAAGCCCCCGGGAAAGAACAGAGTGCACAATTTGTTGACCCCTCCACAAAGAACTCTTTGTTTTTTAGCAATGTCTTAACAAGCAAAACTTCGATGTGAAATATTACAAAATAATTTGGTGCTTGCTTGAGCAGGGTATTTCCGCAGATGCATGAACACAGCTGACCTTTTGAGGCTTTCATATAGAGAACCATATAAAGGTGGCAGAATAATCAGGTCAATGGTGTCCAAGTAAGGCTTTCTTTTCACCTGAAATAGATAATCTCAGGGAAACCGGCTTTGGAAGAAATGATTCGCTCTTTAACTTTTCTTTATAGAACCATGAGTACCGCTGCGCTCGTGAGGCATCTTCTGTACTCCCTATGCCAGGCAATCCAGGCAAAATTGTAGATATGGACAAAAATATGTGGCAGGCGCTTCTATTTCACGTACCTGGCTCCACGTGGTGGATTCACCTTTTTATGTGAAAAGTGTCATTTTTTTTTCTTCTAATATGTCTTCAAGTTTCCTTCCCAGTCTCAGGGTTAAAGCATCATGATTAATACGCACCAGCTCGCCTGCACGTTGACATTCTTTTTTTTAATATTGAGTGTCTTGCGGTTCCAACATACTGATGACTTTATCATTCTCCCTTACCATTTCATGGCGATACTGCCATCAAAGGAAGAACATCAGAACTTCTAAATAAATTCTCAGAAGTTACCACACGCATTCCTATAGTTCCTACAGTTGACATGGAGCGCGATATAGTTAGGTACCTTCAGAGATAACGTTGTTGTGAGTGAACACAGGGCATAAAACGTAGCTGTTATTCGCGGTCGATTCTGCACAGGACGCATCTAAGGATGGATTGACAGCTTATGTATTTCATGCACATAATTTTTCACGTGTTGATTTATATCCACTTTGCGCCTGGTGCAATACTGCCAGCAATAAAAAGATCAAATGAATTTACAACGAACAATAAATGTTTAATAAGGAGGGCATGTGCCTACAAACTTAAAAAGAAAGGTACCACGCATCTTACGTTGACGATGCAAGGGGGACTGAACCGAAACAGCTCATTACCACTCCTTTTATACACGCGGCACGTTCAGGAATGTACTGGACAAGAACACTCGATGACAGCCGTGACTAGACAGGGATTTCTTAGAATAGTAGAGAATTAATAAAATAAGGATCCGGCCCGAGCGGAATAGACCATTTGCTGTCTTACCCAAGCATCAAGGAGAATGCAGGGATTGGTGTTCCACGCGCCACACGAGCACGCCTTTCCTGTATAAAAGCTTCGAAGTAAATAACCAAACGAAAGCATTGACGAACGCGCGTGCAAGATGCCATTTGTTTTAGGTATTTGCTTTAGAAAATTTACTACTGCTGAGGCCAGCACGTGCGGCGCGTGGAACACCAATCCCTGCATTCTCCTTGATGCTTGGGTAAGACAGCAAATGGTCTATTCGAACCCCTTTCCTCTTCGTGACAGCCGCATGCGTTGCCAACTCCGCCAAGCACGCGGGCTTTCTAATTGTTTTTTGACGAGGACACAAGGCGGTGACACACAATCGCGATAAAGCTCTAAAAAACACCAACTATCTTGTATAATGCCCAACGCACTACAAGTCTTCGAGGGAATACAGCACCTCAAGAAATGGTAGCACTCAGGTGTAGATTGCTGGTCCTTAGACATTTCCTTCAGAAAGCCCATGAGCTCAACAAAATACTTATCCACGGGGCGAACATCGATATCCGTGTGGCGTACAGCCATGCGGCACCGCCATATGTTGTGCAGAACCAGCAGTAGGATCCTGTCGTAGGGAACGTCCTTTTCTCCTTTTACCGCTCAAGAACATATGCCTAGGGGCATTAATGGAAGTCTTTTCTGAGAGTTCTTTGCAGGACGTCCCAAAAGAAGATTGTGCCCCGACAGTCTGGGAAAACGGGATCAACCGTTTTCTGTTTTTCGCTCATTGTGCAGTTCTCAGACCAAGCTACTGGGATACCTTTTTTCAACTAACCTGGCTTTACCTAAAAGTGTGTGACTATGCAATTAAAAAAAAAGTCGTCGTGTTAGGCGTAGCCGTTATTCGCTTGACTCGCTTTAATAGATTCTTCCCTGGACCTGGACTGTCACCAAAAATGATGCGGAGAAATTGTAAAAAGCAAATAAATGAAATCATTCGTTGGTCGCTAGCGGGACACACCAGACAAGAAACGCGTGACTTAAAGCCAACAAGCTACAACAAATTATTTCATCTACCCGCTTACACAGGCAGCTATGTCCTCGCTTCAAGAAGCAATAAACTGAGGGAGCGCACCATGCTACGTCACTTCAATAACGGTTTGTAAAAATGGATCTGTCTAATCTCTGAAAAAAAAAATCTATTGACCAGTTGCCTTACGAACAGACAAAAAACGAGACCCCCTCACCTGGTCCTTCACTCTAAAAAACAGGTTTGCAGGACTCGTACGTTCCCGATACGAGCACCAAATAAAAACAGCAAAAACACGGTGCCTACGTTTATGTTTTAATTCGTGAGCGATACAGCACCTGCAGAATAAACCACACATTTGCGACAAACAAACGCATTGCAAGCCGATGCACGCGCAAAAATAGGCATCCCATAACCTCCCAAATTAATCGCTTTTGCGCGCAAAACTTCAAACTGATCGCGCCAATAGTCTTCATTGTTGTGGTAGTGTTCCATGGGAACTCCAAGATAACGGGGCGGCGATTCAGTCCAGACAACGGATTTATAAACATCCAGCGTTGAAGGCTAATCACCGTAACAAACACTTATCCCAGTTGACGGAGCAACTCGTATTTTCTCAAAATATCTCTGCAAGCTCGACGGCTTTGCCGACACTCTCGGAGCCTACACGAAAAATCACCACGTAATTCGCGTGCTCGTAAACACGCACCTCAGTAGCTTCCAACTTAAACCCACGAACAAAGCTACTCTGAATAATACTTATGCAAAACGGTTCACGAAAAGTACAAAAAAAAAAGGTGAAAGTGGACAGCTTTGTTGCACCGATGAGAAAAGGCGAATGAATACACTCGCTTACACAGCTGTTTCCAGCAAGACTAGTGGCGCACTTTTGGTAAGCCATGCGTGCACCGTAACACAAAACAGAACCCAGATTAACACGTTCCATTATAGAAAAAAATAATTATGTGTGACACGCGGTCGAACACATTTTCCCAGGTCGATCTGTAACATGGCAAGTCTTCGCATAAAGACAGTCACAATTTGCACCACAATGCCTTGGGCGACATGCACATTTGTTACAATGTTCCTCCCGTTCATTCCACACGTATAATGTGGGTCGACGATAATGTGTATAGCACGGTGTAAACGCTCCGCTAAAACCTTCATCCGTATCTTATAGTCTACTTTAGTGTGATCCAACGGTTTGATCCAACAAAATAAAGTTTTGACAGGTCCTCATATTTGGGTATAAAAATCATCTAAGTACACAAAAACAACGGGGCTAAAACATTAAGCCTGTATGCTTCACTAAATAGGAAGTCCTAAAAGGAGAAAGATGCTCCGTTAACGCTTTGTAAAACTAAGCGCACAGACCGTCTGGTACATGGGGCTTTGCCCGGCTTCAAATTGACAATTGCATTATCAACTTCCGATAACGTGACGGGTTGTTCTAAATTTTGTTTTAAATCGGCTGCCAATCTCGGCAAATGAAGGCAAATAAAACCTCCGGAAACCATTTTTTGGGGGCTCACCGTAACTGAAAACCTTTTTAACCTTTTTATAATATTCTACAAAAGCGCGTTTGATGATTCCTTTATCGGGCGACAGTACCCTTTGATACAAAGTCTCACTGACTTTATTCTTACTCACGTATTTTCTCTGCTCCTATCACTGCTTTCCTGGGTATCTCTCCAAGCAATAACCGCTTTCACTGTACTCGCACCATAACTTTCTATACTGCTCGGTATCAAGAACCTCAAGGCGTTCCTTTATACTGATTATTTTGTCAAAAAACAAACCGGGAGAAGTTCATTCCTCCCTCATCAGCTTCTGAAGAAGTGCGTTTAAACAGCTGGCTTCTTTCTTTTCTTCGTGCTTTAAAAAAACTGGAGCGTTCAAGAGCTATGTCATCTCCGTTTCCTGGTTAAAAATTAGACATCGCAAAGACACGGACATAAATGAGTATTTAGACAAACAATAGGGCTGTTTTTAATTTTCGCGCTTCTACGTGTCTTTGCGCTGTTTTTAATTTTTAACAACGAAATACCGACTAGCCCAAGCGTCAACGTTAGTCAACAGCGTTTCCTGTTTAAACGATTCCCAGTTAATGCCGAACTCTTTCCCATTAGCTCCGCTCAAATCATCAAGATGCTGGCGAACTGTTTCTATAAAACATTAATAATTTAAAAGCTTTGCATTACACTTCCCGAATTCCCAAACACACTTCTGCGTATATTAAAAAAAAAAAAACGTAAAGAACACAACAGCCTGATCCCCGAAGGACACGCGATCAACCTGATACTACTTCCACCCTCTGTCATAGTCGAAAGAAACGTACTCTCTATCCAATCGCGCATAGCTTTCTCCTTGCAAATGCGTGTATACTGTACACCTCGTCCACTTTACGCGCAGTGCAACATCTACTAACTCGCTGCGTTAGACCCGATTATTCGAAAACTCGCTGCTAGCGTCTTTATTTCGCGCGCCATTCGCTTTGTCGTGCCCTGTAGAAACACAGTTAACATCGCCTCCCAATATAAGAAGTCGATCAGTTTTAAAATACTTTCCAATGTGCTCAAAAATTGTAAAAGTTCCTCTGCCTTAGCTGGGGCATGTATAGACCTTCTTCGCTTAATCTCGCCCCCAGACACCTGGTAGGCATTTCCGGTAGGGGCGACGAAAAAATAATAAAACATCTCAACCCGCAAAGAGTAAAAAAAAAAATAGAGGGGAGACAAAAGGAGAAAGGGGGACGGTTACGTTTACATGTATTCTATTGGCGTGGCGACGGCAAAACAATGTTTTTGCCAATACTAGAGGTGACGATATTTCAAGATGGCGGCGCCCTTGCGAAAAAGGTCTAGACACAGCACCCCGCCACGCACGCGGCAATATCGCCCGTCCTTCGCTTCATTTTTCAGCCCAGACCCAGCCGACGCCACGAGCTGATGGTACCAACCAAACGACGTGAAAAGAGCACCATCATGGTGTTCGTCGTGTTTCTGTACGTCTCCTATTAATGCTGAACCAATCGTCAACAACAAAAAAGGCCCAGTGACGTGCGCTTTTGACGCAGTTTGATTGGTTCCATTAGCTCGTAGCGACGGTTGCGTCTGAACTTAAGCTGAAACGGAGTATAGAAACTGTCGCTTATGCGGCATTTATACAGCGTCCGAATGTACCACAATAATGAATTTATTACATTGATAGTATGTATACAGGGTGCTTATTTTAGGCTCCTCAGGTTTCTTTTTTTAAAGATTGCGTAAAGGCAACATTAATCAGTATAATCACGTAAGTTATGCGACCAGGAAGACATTATTTATTGGAATAATCGTCGCGATAGTTTGAATAACTAAGATATGTTTAATAATTTAAATTGATAAAAATGAACGCAATATTCCTATTAAAAACTTGTTGAGCGTCATCGAAGACAACTAAATCAGTAAATTTTAGAAAGAATCGCAGCACATGGAAAATCCGGTGGTGAGCTAAAGTTATCACTCGTGCAACAGGCCGCAAGGCTGGCGGCGCGAAAATGCGGATGATAATTTGACCATTCGTGTCCATCATGCCAAATCATCAAAGCTCAACGCATATCGAGTATCATCGTCTCAAAGTGGGGCATGATCCGGCCGTTTATACGCATTCATTCATCTTTTGAAATTTGGGCACCCGCGCCTCGCCAAGGAAATATTTGACGACAACGCAGTATTCAACTATAGGCGCAATATAAAATGTAGGGCCCTCGAGCACATCCAGGTAATACGAAAAATACTCTCAAAATGATTCCTTTACGAGAAACCCGGTCTCAAAGTGGGGATGGTTCGGCCGTTTTTACGCATTCGTTCTTCATTTGAAATCTGAGCACCTGCGTCTCGCCAGGAAACTTCTTGAGGACAACACGGTCCCATACTAAGGGCGGAATAGGAAATGTAGGACCCTCGAGCATACATATCCATGTACTATAGCAAATCCTCTAATGTGAGCCATCTTTGTGTGCACTTATCTCGAAGTGGACAATGGGTCGACTATTTTCATCATTTCAAATTCGGGCACCTGTGCCTTACCCAGGAACTTTTTGAGATCGGCCGAATTCTCAACTGGTGACGAAATACAAAATTTAAGGTCGCCGACTCCGACCCAGTGTTATTGCAAAATCTTGAGCTTAATCCCTTTTCGAAGAATGTGATATGAAGTCGGATATTTTAATTCGCTCTTTTCCTGATTTTTCTTATTTTTTGTTTGCTTGTGTGCAAAGCGATTGGGTTAATTAATTTAATGTGAACATTCGGCACGTGCCTAAACATTGCATTTTACATGTGAATGTTAAGTTCAGAATAAGAATCTTCATCTCATAAATCGTTTATTCATCGCAGTGCTCCCACTCATTCAAGTAAAAATCACTTATAATCATGTAACATTAATAATTAGCGACAATATTCTGAAAACCTTTTAAAATCATTTTATACTATAGTACAAACAATTGTTTTTGTTTGCTAGTTTATTGATGTCAGTAGCATAATACTAGAAATTATCGTAAACGTCTAAACGAGAATGAATCCACCTTATTTGACAAATTGGTCACGTGCACCCAAGAAAACAACTTTGAGAAAAAACAAAATGTACCCAGTACATTATCGAGTCTTCTGGATTACTGCAGACGAATGGAAAATCTTGTATTTTGCTGTATTTTTTAATTGTGGTCGTTTGAAAATCGCTGTTTTCAAAAATTTGCGTGAGGTGCCTCCGAAATATATTTTTCTACAGATGGAATACACATCTTAGACACTTCAGAATTTTTCATAATATTGAGGGAGGGGGTGGGGTTCCATTTTAATTTACACAATCATAACGAGTTGTTTATACTCAAGAATAAACTGTGTAGTTCGATTAACTTTGGATACTATCAGTAGTGGTAATAGAGCGAAAGGTTTCTTCGACTGAGGAACCTGCAGTTTGCACGTCATCTTGAAATTTTGGCACAAGAATTGCACTCTTTCAAGACAGAATGTATTAGTAGCATGACAAATGTTTTAAAGCGTAATGTTCCGGTTTTATGGCCATATTTGTACATTAAATACATGGGATTCTATGGGAGCGTTGCCGTAACCCTCTAAAAGATGGCGCAAACATACGATGACGTAAGTTTCTGGGGATGAGCCCGATAATAACCGTCTCCGCTTTTTGTTGATTTATCGTCGTAGAATGTAGAACTTGACTCCCCCAGAGCTTTTCACACGAAAAGGTAGACTCAAGGCCATTTTCAAAGTGCACCGTTAAACTAGCTCAATCCCTAAATACATAATAATCAATCAAATTTGTTTTTTCAGATATTCAACCTGGTGGTACGTATGACTTTCTCACTATTTGTGATATGGAGGATGAGTGGTAACCTGATCCATACAACATTTCATTGACATGGCTGGAGCCAGCACAAATACCCAGAGCCTAAACACGCGATTTATAATTGCTGTTCCTTAAATTGACTATGTTCCGATAAAAAAAACAAAAAACTCTGAAATAAAATGTGGCCCTGAGTACAAAACTAAATATTTTACGTAGACTATACCTTCCTAAAGGCTCTATAAGTTGTGTGTCCGAGAGGAGGCTTCATAACGTCACAAAATGCGTTAATGGATCACGCGATACTAAACCAATGGTGAGTTGAGCATTCCAGAAACGCAAAGCTACGACTTCTCTTCCAACACGATCGTAGTGGAACTCTACAGCAATCCAATGCAAGGTGCCAAGTTATGCTTCTTGTATTCGGCATCATTCAGCCTCGCCGCTATTATTTGTCGGCTATTTCTGGCTCACTTCGTACTTGGGTATATTCCTTCCTTGATGTCTTCATTTCCATTTTTTGTTTTGTTTTGTTTTATGTAAGTGTTTAATTTTTAGAAGTAAAAGGTTGCGGCAGACTTTCGTTATATCTCAAATCTTGTGTTTTTCGATAATAAAAAAACTAGCTGGCAATAATTTTGCTAATCCGGATTTATCAAAACAAAATATCTTAAGATATCGGAGTCACGATGGCAAAAACAAAATGCAAAAACGGACAGACTTTTTTTTTAATTTTTAGTAAGTCTGGCTAGGGGTTTACCCGGAAATGCTGGTTCGAGGCCAAGTCAGTGGTCTCGAAGAGAGTACATTTCCCTTCAGATTTAGGACTATCGGCAAAAGATATTTTTATGTATCTCTCGTTACGCTCAGTTGGGCTAAAATCTTATTTATTTTACTAATTCTACCGTCATCCAACAAAAGGCTCAGAACCAAGCATAACCACAGGGGCAAGTACTGCAATTACCGAGACAAGTAAGTTGCTTCTTTTTTCCCACTCAATGGTCCCAATCCACTTTTTGGAAAAAAAATTATTTTGTATAAGTTTTAACGATGTCATTACTTGATATATTTCCAATTCTACTTTGGTCTGACAAAAGGGTAGATGCAAAAGTTACGCAAGAGCGAAGCAACGGGTATACTGCCTTCCTAGGTCACGACAAAAACCGCGGTTCCTGTTTCAAGTTTAGACAACGCTATTATTTGCAGTTCTTAGAGGGAGGAGTGATTGTATCTTTATCCTGTCGTTTCTTTGGCGCTTTATATTTGTCTATTGAATTTCTGTCCTGTCGTTTCTTTGTATTGTATCTTTGTCCTGTCGTATTGTATCGTATATTGTATCTGCATTGTATCTTTGTCCTGTCGTTTCTTTGGCGCTTTATATTCTGAAGAGCTACGAACCCGCAGATTTTATAGGAGAGGGTGTCAGTTGAAGCTTCCCTATAGAAGTTTGCCAAAATCGCCTTCTGAGCGCTGCCATCTTTGTCTGCTGGGCTGTGAAACGCCTTCTGAGCATGTGCTGTTGCCCTGCTGTGCGGTATATCGGACGCTGCGCATGCGTCCACAGCTCAGTGGCTCAGCATTTTTCGCCCGGATGATCAGCGATGGAAAGGTCCATAGGGTGTCTGATATGCCGTGACTCGATCTAAAAGGGTCCGTAACACTCGACGCCTGCACGTAACAATCAAAACATTTCGTCAAAGGTGTACACGGTGTCACTAAAAAAAAATTACAGGGTTTTTTTTATTGCAGAAATTAACTTGCCATCACCGGTCGCTCATTCTCCGCCCATAGGTAGCGCTAGAGGTCACAACCAGTTGCCAAAGTTTCAGCCCGATCCGATACGTTATTCAGAAGCTATAAGTGATTTTCTGAAAAATAAATGGGAGAATGGAGCCCATCTTTGCCCGTTTTCGGTTTCTGGTGCCATAAAGCCCCATGTACTCGAAAACTCCGTCGGCCGCCATTTTCCCATTGACATCTTCAGAAAATCAATTTTGAATAAAGTATCGGATCGGGCTGAAACTTTGACATCTGGTTGTGACCTCTAGCGCCACCTTTGGGCGGAGAATGAGCGTTCGGCGATGCTTTTAGTTTATTTTTGCAGTAAAAAACCTTGTAATTTTTTTTGTGACACCTTGTATTTCACAGGTGTGGTTTACCTTGTAAAATTGCAAGGCGTAGCTTCCTTTCTGCAAAAAAGATTGCTACCAAAATTGCCAGGGTCAACGGCGGACGGCGAAGCAGACGACATGAGTCTTGAGTTTGACTGATCTATTCCCATATTAGTTTTGCCTGATCTATTTCCACTTATTATATCGGCTAGATTCAGACATTACAACGAAACCAACGGTAACCATGGGGGCAACAGGTGAGTGAGTTGTCTTTATATTCAGTGCCTTGTACTCAGTGTACCTGAGAACTTAAAGTATCATCAACATTTCAGTTGGGCTAAGAGACTCAGAACCAAGCATAACCGCAGAAGAAACCATTGTAATTATCGATACAGGTAAGTTGCTTCTTTATCTCTGTTAAATTGACCTTAGCAACTTTTTAAAATTTTATTTAGTATAAGTTTTAGCGGTGTCATTACTTGAGAAATTCCCTATTCTACCTTGATCTGCCAAAAGGATAGATGCAAAATTTACAATAAACAATAGTGCAGAACCGCGAACTTCCCTCATCGTATGTGGTCTTCAAAGAGAAAATAATCGAAAATATGCAGATGAAATAACCGTCATTGATGAAATGATTCCCTCTACGAAGCCGCCGAAAGACAACCTCTTTAGTGCAGCCGAGATCTGAACTCCGGGTTTCCCGAAATTCAGTCGGGTATGCTAACCACTACACCACTCCGCAATCCGCTTTTTTCCTCTTTATTCCCTGAGTGGCACATCAAACAAATACCACGCAAGGGCACAAATTCAACGTTTAAAAGCGCAAGGCAAACCCTCGCCGGCGCAATGTGGTTAAAAAGCTTTCATGGCAACCAGTCTGTCCAAAATTGGAAGCCAGGCGGGCTGCTCACTTTGTGGTCTATACACTTCTCTTAAATGAACAACACTTTCAATAAAATATTCTCGAACGGTACGAGCATCCACACCAGCGTGCCGCACCACCATCCTTGATCTCCACATACTATGCAGAGCTAAGATCAAAAACATGTCATCAAGCATGCCCCCTTCGTTCTTCACAGAAAGGGAACGGATTCCATAGGTGCATATTGGTAGATCCTTCTTTAAAGTGCGCTGCATGATGTCCCAATGAAATACCGCATCCCATCAGTCTAGAAATGAACGGTCTCTAGTTTCAGGTTTTCGGCATAAAATACACTTGATTGACCAGGGCACAAAGATGCCTTTCTCTTCATGTTAGACTCCACCATTCCACCTTGTTAGAGTGCCTTCATACACACGCGCTTTTGCTCTTGTCTTCTTGTAGCGTCCCCTATATGTCTTATTAACGCACCGTAATGAAATGTATTCAATCATGGGTGTTCGGGAAGCAGGCGTCGCCACGTGCAATTTGGTACGAAGTTCGCTGCACGTGGTACGTGCTCGTTGTGCTCCAGAACTCCCCTCTGTTTGTCCCGTCACGTGTGCATGTATGTCTTGTTCATGAGAATAGTATCGTCATCCGCGAGTATCAAGAGCCACGTTTGGACATATAACGGGCATTTTCATCACCGTACGTTGTCTTCAAATAAAAAGTAACCGAAAATGGGGAGATAAATGAACTCTACTTGATCGAATTAATCAGTCTACGAAGAAGCCAAACGACAAAATATTTTGCGGAGCGAGAATTTAAATTACCAAAATATTTCGCGGAACTGGGATTTGAATTCCAGAGCTTTCAATATCTGGCCGGGTATGCTAACCACTACACCAGTCCGCCTTTTTTTTTTTTTTTTTTTGCAATGTAGGAGTTTTTATAAACAACAGTTCACAATACGTCTCTCATCATCTATGACCTTAACAATGTACAAACTTCAGCTCACTTACGAATTATACATTGTCTAGTGATATACTCGTTTCTTTTCACCATGTGGCGATATAAACAGGATCGCATCGTGAGCCATTGCTTGAATTCCGGCATTTCAATTTTTTTTAAGGGGGCCACTTGTGTACGCAAGGCTACCAACGAAGTGGATTAAATCAGGTTTTTCTTTCCAACTACCATTGTGTGGTCCGTTCGGGATCTCCAAATTGCACGCAGGTTGGGCATAAAAGAACTTTACATTCTCTGTTTTCATCAGAGGTGGGCAGAGGTGGCAATAATAAATTACTTCTGAGAGTAATTTGGAATGTATCTGATTACTTTTTGATGCAGGTAATTTAGTAATGTAATTAATTACCCTGATGGCGGTAATTGTAATTAAAATCATAATTACTTTTTGAATATTTCGGGCGTGTTTTTTTTATTTGCCCGGTAATGAACAAAAAAAAGCAGTTGCATTTGCAAAAAAATAAGCTTCTTTAAAAAATAAGGAAATAGAAAGGACAAAGCGGTTTTCGTTTGTGGCCGCTGGCTCGTGTGATAGTCGAACTAGGTGCCTTTATGTGTGCGTTGCTTGAAGGCTCTCTAGGTCGGACTAGAGGTCGTGCCACCAAAGTCCTACTGGGTTTTTGTTGCTGTGACCAAGAATAGGCTTCCCCGAACATGGCTCTTGAGCCCCATAAAGATTATCTTGCCCCGAAATTCACCTAAAGAAGACACGGCCCACAGGAATAATCAATAGCAAGGCAATCCGAGCCCAGACGCATCAGGGGATCGACAGCGTGCGCAGTAGGTATTTCGGGAAAGCGTGAACCCACAACACAGGCAGACCCAAGGTTAGTCGGTTCGGTTTGGGAGGGCCTGTTGGTTCACCTTATCTGTCTTTGGTTTTGCCACTGGCTTGTTGAGTTATTTCTTTTTGTTTCGCTCCTCCTTTATAATATATATAACAGTAATTTGAATGTAATTTCATTACTTTTATATGGTAATTTGTGATTGTAATTCATTACTTTCGTGTAGCGGTAATTTGTATTGTAAATTATTTACATTTCAGTCGTTTTTAGAAAAGCAATTAGTAATGTAATTTAATCACAACAAATTAGTAATCTGGCCACCTCTGGTTTTCATGATATTCCACCATAAAGGGCCACTAAAGTGCGTTTGGAATCCCCTTTTTATTCTCAAAACTCAATCTACGAGCTCTAGGCATCATAAAAAACAACGAAGTTACGTTCCTCCGCGGTCGATTTGCATATTAAAAAAGTGAAAGACGTTTACAACTTCCTGTAATGCCGAATTAGAGCGCAGCTCTTGAGGAGGAGGAGGGGAGGGTACGGAGGGGACGGCATGCCCCTCCTCCTCATCCGTACCCTCTCCTCCTCTTGTCCTTCTCGCTTTTCCTTGACATTACGTGACGCTCGTGAGTCACCTGACCCTCGTGAGTCACGTGACCCTCATGAGGTCACATCATCCTTATGGCGTCACGTGACCCTCATGATGTCACACTGTCCTTGTGGCGTCACGTGACTCCCGTGAGGTCACGTGACACTCATGAGGTAATGTGACCCTGGTGACGTCACGTGACCCTCATGAGGTCACGTGCG
>JAZHYW010059331.1:0-27732 GCA_037355805.1 Ixodes ricinus | reverse complement strand
ATTGCCTGGGGTCAAGTATAATGGCCGCGCGTGGTGCCACCGACGGACTCCGCTTCGTGTCCGAGCACTGGCGACTGCCATTTTTGCTCGATGGACTTTGAAACGTGGTCACAGTGCGCCGCTCCGCAGCATGCATTCTTTTTTTAACGATAAGCTGGAGCGCTAAACTCGTCAAACACAAAGTTGGAGCCGGGAAGTTTGCGGAGCGCGCCGATGGGACGTCGGCGGGAAAGAGCGAAGTCATCGTCGTGATAGGCCAACCGGTGCGCTCCGTCAACCACGGCCCCAGCTTTGTGTTCTGCGAGCCGAAATGTCGCTCCAGTCTTCGTACCCAGCAAGAATATAGGGCGCGCATTGCAATAAAACTATTTTGTCGTATCAGGCATGAATATTGCGATTGATCACTTACGGGACAAGCGACTTTATGGCGCCTATTCTCTCTCTTTATCCTATCTTCGATGTTGTTCAGGGTGCAATGAGTTCAACTCCAAACCGTTCACATTTAGTAATGGATGGACTACAGTGGGTCGCAGTAACAGATTATGGGTGTTGTATAAGGCTGAGCGGTGGCATAGTCTCATACACTACGAAAGACCGGATTGGACGTGGCAGCTCGAGGCGACAGAGCTGGGTTCGCTTGCGCCAGTCTCACATTGATTGGAGAGTAAATAAATGAACGTTATGTTCCAGTTCTCTCTGAATTAAAGCGTCCCCGGCCCAAAGCGTGCCCAGGGTCCTGCTGCATAAACTGATAGAGGTCTTTCACACTGCGTAAAACGGCACCTTACGTTTTGAAGTGACATTCTCGCACAGTCACATGCCTTCGCCTGCGTAATCTCACGCCTATGGAAAGATTCGATTATAAGTTATATAAAATAATAATATATTATGGATGCTCAGCATTACTGCAGAGTCATACTTACGACCGCGGCAAGTGGAGAGACTCCCCAACATCGAAAACTGCAACGAGAGCGCATTCGAAGTTGCGTCCGAAAAAGGGGAGAGGCCTAAATAAGCGAAAGTGCTGGCAGGGACTCGATCGGCCCTTTCGCCGCCGCCTCCGCCGGGTGCTCAAACTCTCCCCGCGAGCAATTATGAAAAGTAACGGGCGCCGGAGCGCTCCGGACCGGGGGCGAATGCGGGTCCGACCGCTCCGAAACTGCTTGCCCCGAAGCCGGCCACGTCATAGAAGAGTACAAAGAAGGCTAAACATGTTCTCCTCCCCTTTTTCCTTTCTTGGTCTCTCCACGCAGCGGTCGCAGTGAATGGCCTCGCGTCCGTGGCGCGTCCCCCGCCGCAAATTGCGTCCGGCCAAAGCCTCCGAGGCTCGGCACTTTTCGCCGACTCCCCCTGCTTGGCTAACTAGCCTGCGTCGGCGTGGCTTCGATCGCTTTGGCTGGCGACGTCGCGGCTGCACTCTTTTTCGCTTGGTCCGGACGAGCTATACGCAGCAAAGTGCGCTTGAGGTCGTCTCTGTTTTATGCGACACTTTCCTATCGGACTCGTTCGCACGCAGAAGATATAAATGCTGTTCTCTACGTTTCCATAATCGCCTTCTACGCGCTGCGAACATGCGTCCACAGTGCTCCTGGAGCGCCTTCCAGGCATTCGAGCCGCAGCTCTCTCTTCGCGGATACCCAGCACGGTTGTGCGTCCACAGCCCGAGTGACTCGGCGTTTTCGCCCGAGTGATAGCGCTGAAGGGGGTATATGATTTATGGTTTGGAAACAAATGGTTCTCTGATGTTTACTGCTCGCAGAAAAGTGAGAAACGGTACCACGCACAGACGCCAAGAAATAGGGGATAGGTGTGCACACCACGCGGCGTTCACACTACGTGGAAGAGAATACGTACGCGACACAAAACGGAAAATGGGTCGCGTAATGCGTCGGGTGGTCATACGTCTGCTGCGGTAAACATGTCGCGGAGGTTATTTCTATAGCCCCGTCTCAGTTTTCTCCCTCCCCCATCCAGTTACAATGTCGGTTTGTTTTTCCTTTCTTTTCTCCCCGTTTTCGCTCCGCGTGGAAAACTTTCGGACGACTGACCGCCAAAGATTAGCCTCAGTCAGCAAACAGGGAGAGGAGTAACGTCCGCGAAGTTTGCTCGAATACTTTGCACTCTTCGCCGTCCCTTTCCAGACTTGCTGCCTGCACCCTTGCTGCCCTTTACATCGCTCTTCGCAGTCTTCGTACGTGCTCAGAAACTTGCACGAGCGTTTCAGGAAGCGCTGCCGCTCGGTTCCACGCTCTGGATCGCGGAGCTGCACTCGCTGTTGACTTTGCTCGAAAACGTCATGTGCGAATCAGAAACGACGTTCTTAACTCCTAAGAGTAATTTTGTGCGGTTGCAGGAGGCGTGCCAGAGAGGGTTCCATGCCTTAATATACAGGGAGCTCTCAAGAAAAGAGAACCGTGTTTTTTGTAGTTGTTATTGTTGGCGGGCAAATAAACTATACATCGCAGACAACTTCAAAACTCCTGAAAATGCGACGCCTAGTGGTCGGGATGAGAACGCGCAAGTTTGACGAACATGACGGCATCCTGGATCAAAAAAGATAATTAAGTAAGACTAAATTTTTCAGTGAGCCGACGTCCCCTAAGCCCAATATCGTCAAAACAAGAACTGACATTGGTGGACGCTAGGGATGGTATTATTTCAGTGAAAAGCACTTGTCAACAAGAAAGAAGAGTGCTGTTCCCTTACTCACTGACAACTTATTCGTCCCACTAAAATAGATGCACCAAGAGCCCATAATGCTATTTTTCTTTGTGAATAATATGTCTAGGTGCACGTCGGCTCATAGAGAGACTTTGCTTCTCTTGAGCCCTCTTTTGATCCAGAGATCACGTCATGTCTCTCAAACTTTCGCGTCCCATCCCAACCGCCAGCGTAACTTTCTCATACGGACGTTTGGGCTTTCTGCGATGCATAGTTTATTTCCCCTGAGCCAGAAACGCATACTTCTCTCTTCGGGAACTCTCTGCGTAATTAAAGCTGAGCGATCTTGGGATACACCTAAATGAATATAAGACGTCCTGCTGACGCGAATCGAGGAAAATGAGCCATAACTGGCGCTCAACCTGATTCCGAGCGCGTAGTTACGCGGACAAACGAAACATGTCTTATCAGTGATTTCCTTCAAGAGTCACAACAAATGGACATATATCTACATTTAATGCAACAATACAATCTTACTAGCTCCGGCCAAAATTGTCAACAGTAAAATATCAAAAACGTATCAATCTGCAAGCTCTAATATGCATCGCTTATACAAACTTTTACTGCGAAGCGTATCCTTTTGATGAATACAGTAGGTGGTGCAATTGCGAGAATGAGTCGGGTTGTATAAAATGAAACCGATAATAATAATTATTATTTCAGCTCAGAAGGGTTGACGTATGCTAGAAAGGTTGAAGAACCGTATCAATTGGCCTCGTGCAGAAAAAAAGTGTCAGAGTCGTTTTTCACAAGACGTGTTTGTGCTGTCCTTTCCTCTCCTTCCTCGAGGATGCGCCAGACTTAATAGACACAGACGTTTCCGGGAAAGTGACGTCCACTAACGTCTGCCGCGCTCTTTACTCTCGCAGGAGCATGTCGTCTAAGCGCAAGAGTCCGCCCACGAAACTGTCGACGGACGAGCTGCGGACCGAGGACTACCAGGAGGATGGGCACCAGGACGACGAGGAGGACGAGGACGAAGACGACGACGACCAGCGAGCGCCGCTGCTGTCGCCGTCGCTGCGGGTCTCGGGGGACGGGGGCCTGCTTGGATCGCCCATGAGGCCCCCGGACACCCTGATGGAGGAGGACGACGTCGAGGAGGAGGACGTCGAGGACCGCGACGACGACGACGGCAGGTCGGACAGTCTCGGTTCCGACGCCCTCGCCCACAGCCCCAACGGGTGAGGACCTCGTGTTTGCCCGGAGAAAGATCCAGATGCTCTAAGCATGTTGCCTGGAGCGCGTCTTCGAGTGGTGTGTCTATAGCATCCTATGCTGGCCATACATCAAAAGGTGTACCGAAGTGGCAACAAATGACGTCACAGAAGCCGAAGTGTCACGCTGTTGCGATGTCGCGATCCTGGCGGCTGGTCGAGGGACCACTTTTGTGCACGACATGTAAACACACCAGTCCTAGACGCGTTCCAGGCACCATAGATTCCAAGGTTGGTTGGGAACATGCCGTAGAACACCGTAGGACAGTGGAGGTTAAAAAGGCAGAGACGATGACGGTGGAGTAGGTAACTGGACCTACAACGGCCTAACAAAAACCGTATGGGCAAAAACAAATCCCAAGAGAGTTAGATTTGCTATAACAAGCCAGATAGAATTCAAATTCACCATTAAACAGAAGAAACAGAACTGTCGTTTATGCAGGTATTTCCTAATCGTTACTTCTTTAACGAAATTGGGTCTATATATATTATTCTTTTTCTTTATTGCAAGAGGACTTTATTTTGAAAATGAATGAATGGATGGGTGGTTGTATACTGCTCAACCCTTTGAATCAGATGGCGG
Organism: Ixodes ricinus; assembly: GCA_037355805.1. NCBI lineage: Eukaryota > Metazoa > Arthropoda > Arachnida > Ixodida > Ixodidae > Ixodes > Ixodes ricinus. The sequence goes on along the minus strand of JAZHYW010059331.1, from coordinate 23,211 downwards.
CTTCTGCCACCTTGCCAGTGTTCAATCCATCCATCAAATGACGTAGTTGTGAAACAAGGTATTGATGAATGAAAATACGCCAATTGTTTGGGGGTCTCGAGATACGCTTGGAAACCTTCAGTGGCTCATGAGGCGGTACACCGTTCGGACCGATCTGGACGTCTCTGTGCCCGCGTCGCAGGAGCGCCTGCCACCCGCGCGACCTGGGCTGTCCGGGCGGCCTGACGTCTCGGCACACGGACTCCGAGGACTCCGACGCGTACCCCGGTGGGCCCTGCTCGCCGTGCGCGCCCGCGTCGCTGCGTCCGACTCCGCCGCCGCTGGCGTCGGCGGCGTCCGAGGCTCCGCGGCCCAAGAAGTCCATGGACGACGTGCTCGCAAGCGCCTCACCTCCAAGATGCATTCGAGCGCCACGCTTGCCGAGGGACCCGCCCGGGCGCCCTTCGAACACAGGTGGGGGCGCCCTTGCCTTTCAGGACCCTTCGCTCGGTCCACCGACTGAATGCAGCGTTCTAAAGAAAAAACGAACTGTCTTATAGTTCAAACGTATTTATTGATCGGAAAGGTTACGTCGCAACCCCTTCAGAAAAATCATTCCGTTGCGAAGAGTAAAGGGGATTTCTGGGTGTAAAGGGAGGGGAAAGCCACTAAACCTGCCTATCGACCCCTGACAAGCGTATGAAGCTGATCAGTCATTTGTCAAACGGCTATGCGACGAGAGTGGGGAAGAGAGGAGAGCGGGCGAAAACGTCAGAGCGCCGACCTCTGACTGGAATGATTACGCGTTCGATTTCCAAACGCTAACGTCTAGCGTTCGCGCGTTCGCGTTCAAACGCGTTCGAAGAGTGAGTAGAAACAAAGGCAGCTGGCGTTACCTCTACCCACTAATCATTCCAGTTGGAGCTCGGCGCTCTGACGTAATTAGAATTCGGGAACTATTCACTCTCACTCAGTTTCTCTGGCTGTGCAGCAAAGGTGCGGAGCGCGTGCTTGAGAGCAGATTGAAGCTCTGCACGCGCACTCTTCCGCTCGTCGGAAATGCCATATAAAGTGGTCCACGAGTATGAGTAATTGTGTGGCGTGTATGCTTAGATGGCGGGAAGCTGGTCACCCCAATGGGCCGTCGTTCCAGACGAGACATTGTGCCAGTGCAGTGCCATCGCCAGCCTGGGGTCTTTCACGGTGTGAGCATGCTCAGGCGATATCGTTTCGCTCCCTCTCAGACTGTTTTGTAATTTCCTGGGAGAAATGGCTAAATCGTCGTTACTCTGAACAGTCGTTGGGTATGGTAAACCGAAGGTGGGAACCGAACGCGTCGAACGAACGCTTCCGACGGCAACGCGTCGCCGGCACGCGTCGACGGCGACGCTCGACCGTCCCGAACACAAGCGGGCGCGGGCGCTCGCTCCACGCCCGCCTCCGCGGTGGCTCCGTTGTCTCCGGCGGCGGTTCGGGGAGGCATTGTCTCGGCGTGCGACCGCCTCCGCGCAGGCGCCGACCGCCGCCTCGCTGACGTAACGCTACGCCAGCCAGCGCTAACGTCGGGCGTCGGTCGCGCCCGCGCGCGCGTGGACAATGCCGGGGCGGCGCTTGCCAATAATAGGGGCAGGATCTGCGCGGCGGAGCCCGCTTCTCAGGAGGAGGCGTTCGCCGCCGCTTTTGCCTTGCTTCGTTTCCTTCGCGCCCTGGAAGGCGGTCTCGGAACAATGGTTTCGCGTGTGTTTCTATTGTCGCGACGCGTGGCTGCCTGCCTGCCTGCCTGCCTGCCTGCGCGCAGGGTTTCTTAGCGAAGGTTTCGATTCGTCGGACGTGGACAATGCGAGGGTGGGATTTCGTCGCGTCGGATGGGTCCGCGCTGGCGTGTTCTGGAGCAGAGATTAAAGGGAAGACCGAGAAAGCGCTTTGGTGGTTCGCTTCATAGCGACGACCTCTCTCCCCCTGTTTGTCGTGTTTCTCCATTTTTCTTTCGTTGTTTTATTCTTTTTTTTTTTCGTTCGCCTCTCATATAGACCATTCCAATCATCGCCTTCTGCTGGGCCGCGGAGCGCGTTGTCGGTTAATCATAACGTCTGCAAGTGACTATCCTCATTGTCAAGTGACTTTAGTCACTGACAAGAGTAATATTGCAGTGATGCGATTGCTGCGCCATTTGCGCCAAACCGCGCCATAGCGCTTACCCTGCTACATCCAGCTACATATGACCCAATAGCGATGCATTTGAGCCAACATTGCGCCAGAACTTGTTTTCGCTTTATGGATACTGGAAATATAATAAATCAGGCCCCGCTACATGGCCGGATCATTACGGCAGGCTCGCATGAATTTGCAAAACTTTCGATTATCGCCTCAAATAACATCATATTCGATTTTGTCTTTGTTATTAAAAACTGACAGAACTCGGAAGTCTCGCGGTATTTCTCGTGTTCGTCGTTTGTTCTGGCTGGTTGGCTATCTTCGTTGAGTGCGCTTGCCGCCGTGCAGCGGTGTACTGCGGTGAAGCGACAACCGCGTCGTAGGCATCGCGCTTTTGCATATCTTGCTTTGCCGCAGTGCGCCCGCGTATTAAGGGGAAAACATTCCTCCAGAGCAGGACACCCACACGGTTTTTTAATGAAATTGTGGCTAGCATATGCGCGATATTCTAACGATATTTTGTTTTTTTTACATTAGAAATTCATCGAGGATACTTGAGAAATGCGAGAAGACTTTAATAAACTCGTCTATGTTTTTTTTTTAATTTTTAAATGTAAACTTGCGTTTGTTATTACCTTTATTCCATCCGTTTGCTGGCAGAGTCGATACATTAAATTAAAAGTAAATTAGCTGGAGCAGTAAACGCAAGGTCGGGAATAACCTTAACGAGGTCGGTAGAATTTTCGTTTTAAGAAAGCGTATTTGTCGGTAAGCGGCTGAATTTTTTTATCACGAAGTTCTTGAATCAAATGTCATTGTAATCAAACGACAATAGCCTTTCTTTTTCTTAATCAAAATTAAGAACTACTGTTTTATTACAACCTTTAGAACTCAAAGAAAACACATCAATTCAGGAGCTCGAAGGTTTTATATTCTACCATTATTTCAGTTGAATATGCTACTTGGTTTACGTTTGATTTCGCACCTAAACTAATCATGCACAGCCGTTCGTACTGCTACCGCACTTCATCAGTCAGCATGAGTTTTCACTGGCGTTTCGTTATTTGTTTCGGTGTCCCTAGCGTCCATTACTTTTTTTTTTAAATCTTCTTAAACAGCGTGTCTAGAAAAGGCGACGGTTTGGCTGCAATTATTTCAGAAATCCACGCGATTCGAGATCGGTCCATCTGTCCGTTTTTAAGTCGCGAAATAATTTATCTGTCGCCCCATTCCATGTTTACGCAGGTGAGCTACAATAACACTATCTTTAAAATGAATCTTAAAATTTGCCAGTGTGACGTGTTTCTTCTGCACTCTTTCAATGTGGCAATAATTGCTCCGAAGGTGTTTCCTCCAACCAATGCACTTTGCTTTCAATAATTCACGCCTGTTTTTTTTTTTCTTGTTTTATTTTGTGCACGGCGTTGACGTTGTTTTCTTTTTCCGTGCAGGTCTCGCGGCCAGCTCCGGCGCGGCGGAGAGCGAGCACCCGAGGCGTCGAACGTCGGGGCTCCAGCTGGAAGGGGACACCCTCCGCCTGGCGCTGTCCGGCGGCAGCTTGCGGGACAACGAGCGCCGCCTCACGGACATGATCAACCAGCTCCAGCAGCTCCGAGACCAACTCCTGGTCCAGCAGCGGCTCCAGATGGTGAGCTTCGCATCCGCCGTTTTGGGCTCGCGCGACGCTCCACATCACACGACTGTCTATCAGCGCGGACAAACGACGGTCTTCTGCAGGCACGATGGCCACGTTGCACTGCTCGTACAAAACAACTGTCTTTAGACGCGTTCCAAACACGCGTATGCATCGAGGAGCGTGCTTTGAACATGCTGAGCGGCCTGTCCGCAGGTAGCCCATGCCATCGTCTCTGCAGCGAACACGAGTCTTTTGTACGATACGTACTTGAGGAGTGTGACAGCGGCTGTGAAGTTTCCCTATCGGTCGTAAGAAACCATAAAGCCGTTGTCAGACTGTCCATGCACCATGTCCTCTGCAGACACTGTAACAGAATTCATCTTCTGACAGGCCTGAAACATGTTCAAATCATGTTTGCTTCGTACATTTGTGCGCTTGGAAAATGTCCGCAGACAGCTTTTGCATGTCCAATGTGACCAGCATACGAGGAATGCCTCAGACAATCTCTGCAGACTGTACGATGTACGTGGCCACGGTGTAACGAGTGAACCTTGGCAGGAAATGGAGTAAGCCGAAACCGAAGCGCTATCACGGTGGCATAGGATGCTTCGAGGGGACGCGTCTCCGAAGAGAAAGCGCGCTATACCGTCGGCGTCGTGATGACTCGCCTCGCGGAAGACAGGTCCACGTCTCCGCTGTCTCGGCGCCTCGCTGTCGGCGAGGGCCGCCGGGAAAACAGGAAGCCCGCAGAAGCCCGTGCCCTCGTCGGGCTCTTGGCTTCGCGGCTCGCAACCCGTGGCTTTGTTGCCGTCGCGGGCGTCTAGAGTTAAGACCCCGGCGTTGGCGAGAAGAAAAGACAGCTCCGGAAATAGCCAAGAGCGCGCGCTCGAGGGCCCTAACTCGCCATGCACGAGGAGGCGGCAACCGCCGAGGCTGCGCGTATAAGCCGCGGATACCCCGAAGGGTGTTTTCGCGTTGAGGTCATTCTGGCGGAGCCACGGCAGAGAAGGGCCATCCGGGGATGATTTAGGACGAGCAGCCGGGTTCTCTTCTTAAGCGCGCCGCTGTACCAACACCACCTATCGGAGACGAGCGCGGCCCGAAGCATCGCTACATGGTTAACTTTCACCGATTGGCCAGACGCCCATAATGACGCCTTTAGCGCGTTTCTCATGGGCAAAAGTAAGAGTGATATACGACTGTTAACTTCGATGGTTGCTGGTTTAAGAATGCGGTGACTGCAAACTTCCACCGCCGACTTTTTACACGCACCATCGACCTTGATGTTGGCAACAAATTTCAAGTAGATGACAGGTTATGACGTCACGACGACTCAAATACCAAGGTTACTATAGTCGGAGACAGCTAGTAACGTTGGCAGATACTAGTCGTGACGTCAGGGAAAGATACCACGAGAGTCACCACTCGAAACATCTCGGCGCTTGGGGCTGCCGAGCGCTTGCCGAGATTGAGCGAGCTCCTATAGTTCTTTCGGAACGTGCATTTTACATCATCGATATCGCCGGTTTTATCAGCTCATAAATGGCGAGCTGGTTTGGAGCCGATCAAACAGCACCAAAAGTGCGTCGTCACGGCACTCGTCGTTTTTGAGCCCTCGCTATGAGCGGTGAAATCTACCACGCGCAGTGGATGCGCCGCGATCGTGAGCTCTGTTTCTGCGCCCGCTTCGTTTAGACGCTGATAACAAACGCAAAAAGACGACGAGTACACGTTTGACCGCTGCTTGGTTGGCTCCATCGAATGGAGAAGTTGCCACAGCCTGAGCACTTTGACGTCATCGCATGCATGTAGGGAAATCGAGCGAAGGCTCTGATTGGATACGAGTGCTGCGTCGGTGCTCGGCTGGGCCTCGTGTCCAATCAGCGCGTCGAAAAGCACGCTCCGGCACCGGGCTCGGGTTCGATTGGCCGAGTTGGCGCCATCCACAACGGGGATGACGTTCCATGGAGGGAGAGCGGGTTGTTCGCGGGTCTCGATTATTCTTGCGTTGGCTTACCTGGGGACTTTATGTTGGACGATTCGCATTCCTGCAGCCGGTGTCGATGCGAAGTGTCTAGGAAGATCGTCGTACAGTCGTAGCCTAATCATAATTTACTGGATCAAAGAGCGAGCATATTCTCATGGTATATATATATATTTTTTAATGCGATTGCATTTTTAAGGTTATTAAACCGCGAAATCTGGTGCGTCTCTCTGTCAAGCTGAATGGCTAAATTTAGAGGGAAACCTGAATTGGTGTATACTCATACACCAACTCAATTTCCGCACTAAATGTAGCGGGAAAACAAGAATTGTTTTCGCTGCGGTGCTTTTTTTAGTCCGCCTAAGAACTACTGCGTATAAGGGATGTTAAAGATAGCTTTTTTCATAACGCCTCTAGACAGCAAAGGCGTTAGACCACGTTCCAATGCATACAGTATTAATATCTTTATATCAACCTTGACTTTTAAGCGAAGTTAGTATATCTAGAAAAAAAGAAAACAAAACAGTACGACTATTTCCGTTTTTGAACGCGAAGAGCCGCAGCCACATTTTGTTTGTAACATTTCTTTTCTCCACATCCTTTTTTTGTGTGTATATGTATTTTAAGACTATACTATAGGAAATGGAGAGAAGAAGCATACATCTGACGGCGCTCTGATTTGCGGTTTACCAATCGGCTAGAGAGTGCATCATTGTCAAGCTCGATACTGCGAGAGAAATAAAAGTTTGTGCGCCCCCATAAAAAAAAACAGAAAAGAAAAGCTTTCTGACGGGAAACGCCGAATTATGCGCGGTCGGCGACCTCCGCCGAGAGCCACCCTCGGCGATGCTCGCAGCGCGACATTAAAAAGAGGGGCGCGCTTTCGAGGCGGCGTCGATGACGAAGATGGCGGCGGTCGTCGCGCCTGCGCACACCGAACTTCCGGCGACAAACGGAAAGGGGGCACACACACACACACTTCCGCCGGGGGCCCCACCTGGCGAAGGCGCACAGGGTTGAGGGCCCCCACCCAAAGGAAAGCCAACACCCCTGAGAAGACGACGTCGACACAAGCGCCTCTATCTCACGTACCCCACCCCCATCAACCCCGTATATTTCTGAACGTGGGCTCTACCGTCTTTACGCATCTATATTTTTTTTTATTTATGTTTTCTGTTTCTAAGCGTACTTTTAAGATTGTCGCGGCGTACGCGAGAAGCTCGGCTACCCCCTTACTCCATATTTCAGGCGAGCGCGCGTCGCCTACCCCGGCGTTCAGTCATCCACGTGCTGGAGTTAGATGCCTGCGCGGAGAGGCTTGCGGGGTTTTCGTTCGTGGCCTTCTCTCAACCTTCTCTGAGTCGGATAGGCGGACGGAAGCGGCGAGAAGCTGGATTTCTTCTCTTTTTTTTTTGTATTATATCTGGGTTGATGTCGGCGTTATGCAAAGAAGCCATGGTTCCTGCCGTAAATTGAGCTGCCGATGAAGTAGTCTGGAATTTTTACCGCCGGCGTTGAGCGCTAAAGAAGCGCCCACCTTTAGGTCTCTGGGTCCCGGCTGGGGGGATATACCCTGCTGCGGTTTCACATTAGGAAAGGAGAAGAAAACAAAAAAACGAAATACAGTGAAAAAAAAAAAGTTTAGATATGGCGGAGTGAGCGAGGTTCTCTATACGCTACCACATCCGACGAAGAAGCGCATGCTGTAGCCCTTGTAACTGATGCGCCAAAAATAAAAGAAACCTTTTTTTATTTTTTTTAGAACAAGATATTATAGTTGTTATTCTCGTTTTTGATACTGGGTTTGGCAGTGTCGCTAATGTAAATCGATGGGGCATTATATTTAGCTAAAGTGAACTTTAGCTAAATGGTTAAAGTTCACTTTAGCTAAATAGTTTAGTTAAAGTGAACGTGAGCTCAGCGAGCACTCACGGCTGCCGCACTTCCAGTGAACGGCAGAAGAGGGCGCCCTAAACCCTGGCCTGGATGAGGGGTGCTGTCGTCGTCGTCGATTCGTCGTTGCAATTCATTCGACATAAGCGACAGAAGACACAGGATAAAGATTTGAACGGGAGTCAGTTGTCGCTGCGAAACCGCCAAGCCAAACTTGCTCGCCGAAGGCCCTCGGAACGCTCGGATCCTCCAGCCCATGCTACCGTAGCGCCGCCTCGTACATCCGGAACCTTTCCACGCTCGCCGCTTCACAGCAATGCATGGTGCGCGTAGGCGTCTGATCTCCCTACCCCTAACTCTAACTCACTCTAACTTAGCCAAACGATTAAAGGGGTACGGAAACGAAATGGTGTGAGCGCGTGCTCTCTACCTCTCCTTTCAAAGTCAGCAAGCGAGAAGCGCAAGCCGTATCGCGCTCATGTCGTCCAAAGTTCTCGCACAGCCAAGGTAGGCACTGTAGTGTCGAGCATTGCCGCTTGGTGCCGTCAACGCGTGACAATCTTACAATCTTGCCTTGTAGTAATATCCGAGGGCTGTACGCCCTATGGCCTGTACATAGCTTGTCCGTAACATCATCTCGTGCCATGCCGGTATTTTATGCACCACGAGCGGTTCACCGTGTTAGTTTCACACCGAAGAAGTAGTAGCTCGAGGGAACTAGTGAGTAGGAGTAACCCTCGGTACCCAAGAACGGCGCAACCTGCAAGGTGTGTATATTATATATATAAGGTACTCGGGTATTCGCTGGGTAGCTGAGACTGCAGCCCAGGCCACAACCACGAGTTGTCGAGGCCGCTGCTCTGAAGCGTGCTTCCGCAGAACGAGCGCTCGCGCTAGAAATGCATGTCTCAAAGCCAGGAGCTCGGCCTTGATGGCGCTGGTAGCTTTGGCTATAGTCTCAGCTTAGAGATGAACGGAGTGTACTAAACGCGTCAGCGTTCTCCGCTTAGTCACATTCAGGACTAGTAGCGAGTTTTAGTAGACCGTGTTTCCTGCTCCGCTAACCCTCCGCTACGAAGAAACCGCCACTGCGCCTGCGCGCCGATGGCCTCGGCTGTAGAGTTCCGGGCTAGCGGAGGGGCTTAGCGGAGGGGAAACACGGTTTACTAAAACTCGCTAGTAACTCCACGAGCGAGCCATACTGACGCGAACTGGCGCTACTTCTTAGGAACTCATGACGTTGCGGAATTCCAATGGAGCTTCACCGACCGTCACCAGACGCAATATTGAAATATGTTAATTCGTTTTAAAATTAGTTCTCTTGAATTCTCTGTTTGCAGCCCAGAAAAACTATACTCTTTTCATACTTAGCGTGCAACGCTGTCAAAGCATGCTGGCGCAGCACGGAGCTTCATCTCGTTGATCGATTTGCCCGCGTTCTCGCTGCAAACAAAACCATAGATGAAGCCGCGCGCTCGCGCCAGTAGCTCTGACAGCGTTGCACGCTAAGCATGAAACGGTATAGTCTAGGCTAGTAATTCTGGGCTGCTCGCACAACATAGACCACACCTAAACAAAGTAATAAATTCAAACATCTTTTTCCACACCCCTTTAAAAGACGATAAAATGTTTTCTTGTGTTTATTACTTTTTTAATTTTTTTCTTCTTAGTTTTTTCTTCTTAACTCAGAAGTGAAATGAGAAATCACGCGATCGTGAAGTGCTTGGGCACCGGTACGATGACTCGAAGCTTCCACCGTCCTTCTTAAGCACACCGTGGAACTTGACCCTTCGCAAGCGATGATAAGTGCCGTCGCGGCACTCATTGGCCACGAATGCAAATTCAAATATTCGTCGACGGGTTGATTGTTGACAAGAGCATACGTCCGTGTGACCCAGTGCTCGTGTCCAACGCGGCTCCCTCGCTCGGCTGGGAGAGCATCCGTTTCCGGTAGAAAGGAATACTTTACAGGGGGTAGAAGCTGAGCTAGTTGGTGGTACATATTACAACGGTTTAACCAGCTGAACGAGAGGAGTGAACGTCTTCACCCCTTCCTCCCTCTTTTCGTCGTTCAGCTGGTTAAACCGTTGGAATACTTTACGTCACGGCCACGTGACTTCAAATGTTGGTGGCCGAGTCCGGTCGAGTCGAGAAGAAAAGCAGACGAACGTTTTCATCTTTTCTTGTGTGTGCGAAAAATAGAGGCAATAAAACAAAAGCAGATTCCAGCTCCGGGTTCTACGAACATTGAAGATAAATTGACGTCTTCGTTTGGAAAAAAGCTGAAAAATCGTTTCATGGTGCCTTTAAATATCAATTGGTATGGAGTCACTGAACAGCATACGAAACACTAAGTGTAGCTTGTAATGTTCACGCTTTTTGCTGCGTGATTGCTTCGGGATTTCGTATTGGCTAATTACGCAATCTCGCTGGCTCCGGAGTGATATAAGGTGCTCGGGACTTTCCACGCCTTCTCGGTTCTTAAGTCGTTAGGGTCCGTAGCTTGCCACGTTTCCAGAAATGCCTCGGCATCTCGTTAACGCGAAGCTTTCATTTTCACGTCGTAATTTCTACTCGAGGTCGGTCCTCTGTTCCAACATATCTCGCATGCGCGCGAGCACTTCATTCGCCTTACCGCATGCTCGTAACATTGAACGAATTCGGGCTCTATACTTCGCTCTGTTACGCGTCTGTCTATAGTCGTGCGGTGGCGGGGTCAGTGACCCTTTTCAGAACGCGGCTACGGAATTCGACCCACAATTCGGCAATTGTAATCAGCCGCCTCGTGCGGACGAGCGAATAAGCTGTGGATACATTCAGCCAATAGCGCGAAATCTCTCGAAGAAATTGAACGCCGCGGAAATTGATTTGGCTCGCCGCCTCTGTAACTCCGTTCAGCGCTAAGCTGACAATGCGTCGGCGGTAACGTGCTTGTTTGACCACCCATGCGTCGATCTTCGGCCACCCACGCGCAGAGACCGGGGTCAGGCGATAAAAGGGAGGCGGTTGATTGGTTAGGCGAGCCCGTAGCTTCCCCAGCGCAGCTTGGGGGTAGACCGGAGTATAGCGGCTTCTCCCAGCCTCTTCCATCCATCGCGGCGTCGGCGAGTCTTTGAAACGGCACCTGAAAGCGAACGCGCTCGCTGGGCGGTCCCCATCACGCAACTCCTTCAACAAGAGCGCGTCTCTCTCAAAGTTGAGACCACGAGCGCTTTCATCGCGCGCGCGCGCACGGCTCTGAGACCTCTTTAGGCTCCAGACCGGGCCTTTTGTTTTCGTTTTGTCTTTCGAGTGAAATTCCCGCCGCCGCCGCCGCCTCGATTATCCGAGGAAAGAAATAGGGAACTCCGAAGAGCCCGCTCTGAGAGACATGTTGTATCAAAGCGGACCTCACTCTATACTACGCTCCTTTCTTTCGCGCCAGTTTTCTCGTCTCATCCGTCTCCTTTCTACGCTATATAAAAGGCGGCCCGATTCCTCGCTGAAAATAACGCCTTTCTCCTTTCCGTGGGCTCTAGTCTAAACCCATTCTCCCGACTCGCTCAAACGGTTCAGCTTTCTTAAATAAATACTTTTTTTTTGAGCGAACACCTCACGATAGAAAACCGCAAGAAGGATTCTGTGTGACGGGACAAAGCTGCCGCCATACCAGGTCGTTAAAAGATAGCGGCTTAAAAACACAGAACTCACTCTCAAACGCTTCTAGAGCCGAAGTTTTAAGAAAGCCCTCTTGGGAAGAAAAGTTAAATAAAAAATAAGCGACAGAGAAAGGATTTGCTGTTTCTTAAACGCAATCAGACCGTCGCATTCACCGAAACGTCGTAATAATATATAATACGTCCAGTGTATAGATTGTCCTCTGTGTGTGACCTGCTAAAACGAAAAAGAAAAAAAAAGAAGAAAAGAAAATAGCGGCATGCCAAAACCACTACGGCCCGCTCTTTCTTTTATTTTGTACAAAAGTCACTCGCTTTTTTTTATTATTATTATCACGACACAAAACGTAGCAAAGCGGTTGCTCTTTTGCGGGTCTCGTGACAAAATCTAATGAAATGCGGAAGAGAGAGAAAGAGAGGGGGGGGGGGGGGCGATCTTTTGTGGCGGCAGCGTATGTTTTGGGCCCAGTCCACCTGTCTTAAGCCGTTATTCGTGACAGTGATTTATCGCCGGACATCGCTGTTTCTTTACTGACGTCACGACCCGCGGTTAAAGAAGCTCACGAGTGGTCGAAACCTTGTGAGCTGGCGTCAGGCTTTGTATGCGTGGCCGAAGTGAGCTCCTTTGGAGTCTGGACTATGGTCTCCCATTTTGCACGTTTCTACCTGTCATCCTTAGCTTTTCTTCCTGTTTTTTTTATCTTTTTCTAGGAGTAGTGCACGTTTTTCTGAGAGGTTTTGTGAGAAATGTAAAATATGTATATATACATGTATGTATATATATACTATATCATATATATATATATATATATATATATATATATATATATAGCGAAGCGGACGCTTGATGATGCACGTTTCGTCTTTGATTCGCCGTCCTTTGAAGGCGGTTACGTCAAAAGAGAGCTTTCGCCTCATCCTCGCTATGAGGCCGGACGTTTTTGAACTGCATCCCATAGAGCCCATTTACCCCAAAGACGCTTTGTCGCTCGGGATCATAGCTCATATCTGATGGCGAGGACCGCTTTTGTCGGCTCGTCTATATTTTGCGGACGATTATGCGGTATCTTGTCTAGAAACGATCGAATTGGATTTGTTTTCTAATTCTTGTGTCAGTCCGTTCCTTTCTTGTTTTATCTCTTTCTCTCTCGCTCTCGCATTATTCTCCCCTGTCAGTGATGGGCCGATAATGATACTTGTTATATCTTGGGCAAGAACACGGTTTGAGAATGCTTGTTTAGAAAAGGTAAATAAACAGCAAAAGAAGAACGCTTTTTATCGAAGAGTTTTAGCTGATTCTGTTTTTGTGTAGTGGTATCTTGTAATCAGCAGTTTGTGCATGTTTAGATGCTACAAACTAGCTAGACTAGACTAGAGCCCGAGGCGGAACCACGCGTTCGAAAACTGGTCTACTGAAACTCCCAGTTGTTTTCCGTAAAGCGATATATTTAGGATAAAAAGAAAAATGTTAAATTGAAAGTTATCAGACTAATAAACTTTTAGCGTCATTGACTAAGGTCTGTGTCCAAAAGGAAGTTCTGGCAAACCGGCTACAAAAACGTGAGTCAGAGTTTAGCTAGATCAACATGACCGCTGCACCTCACAAGTCTAAGATCCAATGTCTATCTATGGACATTCTTTCAACAGCTCTGTGAGGTCTGTGAGGACTTAATAAGCTTAATTTTCCGTGCTCACAGTGGAAACGGTTAGGCATAAAAAGAATGCTAAGAAAATAAAAGGAATTCGCTCAACGCACCAACCGCGGGAAGAAAAGTGCTGTCGCGCATAGAACGCGAGCAAGATGGCTGCCGCCGCACCGAAGCCTCCGCTAGAGACCGCTACTCGCCGCAAGTGGCGGAAGTAAACGTCCACGCGGCACGTGCACAGAGAGTTCAGGAATGAAGCCACGGCTGCTTTTGAACTCTACCCCTGACGCTCTTTCCTTCTTTTTGTTTTTTTCAATAAGACATTTTCTTGTTAGTTGGTGGAGCCTTTACCCCTCGCTCGGAGTATTTTTATTTGTTTTATAATTTTGCGTTTATTAATGGCGAACAACTCGCGTACCTCATCCGGGCATATCTGTCCGCTCGCGTTCCGTGCACGTGCGGCGAGATGTTGTAGCGACTAATTTTACTAAACTTTAATTCCTCAAATTTTTTTAAAGGGTTTCCTGACTCGGAGACTTCTAGCAGACGGTTGTAGGGTTGCGTATCTTTTTACGAGGCCTAGCAAGATACTACCATGTCGTCTACGTTACTTTTCTTGTCTTTTTTTTTCTCTTCTTTTGGAGTTTGCATCCGACTGCGTCAGCCGGGAGATCAAAAGAAGCCGCGGAGCTTGTGTCTTCGTCCCTAGTAGGCAAATAGTAGCGGCTACTGTGCTGACCTTATAAGAGGGACAACATTGAGCCGGTCTGCTTGGTTCCATAGCGCGTACAAGCGGAGTCTTAAGAGTTCGTCGTCGTCGCCAGCAGGGCAGAGAGCGTGACAGGAAGGACCGGTAAAACGTACTTCGAGAAAAAGAAAGCACGCGCAACCCTTGATGTTTGTCACCAGGGGGTCACGTGGGTGTAGTCTGAGTTGGGGACGTACAGGATACCCTACCGCATGGAGTAAACGTAATATTAAAGAGGGTATATCACGTATTTCGGCTTCATGGAACGGCGGGACTTAGACGCGGACATTCGTGGTACCGATTGGGACCATATTGCTGGCGACGCTTTGAAATGCACAAAGCAGCAGGAAAAAATTACTCGCAAGGTCTGTATCAGTAGTGTTTTCCTAGCTTTCTTTTTCACTAGAACACCGATTTCGCGCATTTTATAAAAATTAATAAAGTTGACGAGTACTCCAACAACTTCGACTCGTCGTGGAAAAAAAAAACGCACACACACGTACAGCCTTTCGTCGGCTTTTTTTTTCCGCTCCTTTTTCTAGCTCTCTTCCTCGTCCTTTTTCTCGGAACCACCGATATCAGCGCTCACGATTTGTCGCGCTCTCCTCCCGTATTTACCGCACTACCTTACCGAGATGTGCAGTGATGGCTAGAGGCATGCTATAGAGGTGCTTCGGCAGTCCTCATTTTGGCCACGTCTCGTGTCCTCTGCGGGCTGGTATTGTTTCGCCCATGCCTGGAAGACTAATTTCTCACGAGCCGTGGGCTTGGTCGCAACACTATTTGTTTGTTCATTGTTTTGAGATGTGGCCGCATTCCTTCGACGTTTAATCGGTAATCCACCCTCATGGCGCCTTCCATCGATGAACAGTGGCTGGGTGGAGCCAGCCGCCGCCCCATTAAAAGCGGTTCAGCCGTATGCATCCATCCGTCCATTCATCCACCCCAGTCAGCCGTCTCGTTTTAAGGGGCAACAGTCGCATCATTTCCATTATCATCATCAGCTTCACCATCATTAACATTATCATCGCTATTATCATCATTATCGTAATCATGATCATCGATGACCAGCCAATTTAGGAATATGAAAACATTTGTAAGTATGCGGCCTCTGGGCACCACCATCTTGCTTCCGGTGCCTGTAGATCGTCTGTTAGTCGAGCCTTGCTAAGGCGTGCCCATTGTTGCCAGACTGGCGCCCAAACAAAGCACGTTCTATCCACGGTGACCAGACAAGCTTTTGTAGCGTCTGCTTGCAAACGTCTATGACGGTTGTATACCTAACGGGCCGTTGCTTCCTTTACCTTTAATTCGAAGAGGTTGCCAACTTTTTCGGCCTAAATGGTAACCTGCAGGGCCGCAAGCAAGCGATTTCCAATCTCTGACCAATGCTCTGCTGGCATCATTCCACACGGCATCGTAGCGTGCTCAAAGTATGTTTTCATAAGTTCATTCCAACCAGTCAGCCATCAGTGCCAGTCAAAAATGAGTACCTATATTCGCGAGTACCGGGATCGGGTGCTGCGAAGCCATAACAACAAAAAGAGAATGATGCTCAAATCGCTACGCTGATTCTCGACAAAATCCGTTAGCATTGAGCGCAGAGGTTCCGACTCAGCAAAGGATTGGAATTCCAACTTCGGAACGGTCCGCATACTGCTGTGTTCGAAGAAACCCACTCTATTACACCGGTTGTCGGCGGTTTCGCGCAAACGGTGTCGTCGCTGCGTCTCCGGTTTACGTTGTCGCGTCAGTTGTGTCACCGCCACGGCCGCTCGATCCTCTCCTCTCTGCTCCGCATCGCGTCATTGGAAACCATGACTGTCCAAACAAAAGACGGCTGCATGCACAAGGGTAAAAATGCTAACGCATTTAACAATCATACCCGCTACTCAAACGAACTCCTCCTTGGCAGTTAACTAATCAGTTCATTTTCACCCAGGTACGAGACGGAGAATCTCGAGTGTACCATTCGTGGTCGAGGGGCTCTAGCCCGTCTAATTAAGGCTTAATTGCGGCCTGTCTGTTTCAATCTGATGACGCAATTTTTGTCCGCGTTCGGGGACAATGTCTGTCGCCTGTTGCTTCCAATTAACCCCGTTGCGTCTCAATTGTTTATACGGAACGCCGTGATAAAGTATGGCGGTTAATTGGCTCCATTTGCAACGCTTTGTTTCACTAACTACGGCCGAGGGCCCGGCACTCAGGCATAAACTTCGATAAAAGGTCGAAGATAAAGACTGCTGTGAAATGATCGTGAAGTGACAACGGCATTAATCACTAACAACACCGTGTTGTTTTTTTGTAAAGGGTTACTGCAAAAACATCGCACTTCGTTTCGTTTCTTTTTTCTTTTTCTTTTTTAAGAGCGGTATTTAGTTTATGTACCTTACTAGGAACCAGAAGTATTCACCGCGTTCGGAAGGAGTCGGTAGCAGGAGGGCGCCACAGTATTTTGTGCCCCAATAAACTTCCTGCAGTGCGTTCATGTTGTCTTACGCGACGCACAGCCGTCGGACCCGATACACTTTCTTCGGGAAACTTATAATTGTGATGCGTGTATGAGGACTGAAAAACAAAACGATGCGAAACAGAAATAAAAAGAGAAGACCTGAAGTGCGCATGGATCCTCTGATAATGGGCGGTAGTGACTGAGCTTGCTTGGCAAATAAACACCAGTGAATAGTTCGCATGCGTGCCCCGACATAAATAAACTATAAATAGTCCCCCAAAAAGTGCGAGCAGATACAGATCGCCGTGCGCGCGGAAGGCAAGGGAGGAAGAGCAATGAAAGGTGACGAATAGGAAAGGATTGTGAGCAAGGAGACGACGAATTCCGCTCGCCATGTTTCGGCTTTGTTTTTGTTTTGTTTTCCGATAGAAGTTCAAAGAATCTCTCTTTTTCTTTTTTTTTTTATACGGGTGATGGTTCGATAATAGGCCAGAAAAGAGGAGTCTTTCGGTGGCATCATTTTCACAGTTTCCTCGTACGATGCTCCGTTGCCGTCTACACCACTCTGAGTGACTAGACATCGACAGTAACGTATTGAAATCCTTACCCGACAAGTGAACCAGCACCTCGTAGATAGAAAAATAAAAATATAACCTAGCTCTGAATTTGATACGTCACCTGCAGCCTAAGTGTACAGCGCGGAGCACCTCTCTGGGCACGACGGTTATCCGCGTTCGCCTAGAGCTTGCGTTCAATCGGTGAAAACACGAGTCCGAGGTTTTCAGCCGAGCACTGCCAGCACTCGTGTCCGGTATGTGAGACGGCGGACCGGTACTACTTCTATTTTCGTTCCACTCAGATCCATACAATTACCAAAACATATTGCAAAAAAAAAAAAAAAAGAACGTTTCGCTTATTTAGGAGAAATTGTGTTCCACATACTTCGCAGTTCATACGGATCAGTGTTTCGGATAATTGGTAATACCTGGTAGCTTTTACAGATCAGTGTTTCAGACAATTCATAATTATAAACGATAAAAGTACAAAGCTGCTTTTTCTGGAAGCTTTCAGTAGATGAACGGCGTGTAGGTGGAACGACAATCCACATACCAGCTCCGTGCTCCAGATAAAAGAAAGCAAAAATGAAGCGAAGAAAACTGGTGTTCCACATAAAATCCGCGATCCACACAAAAAAAGTTTGACTCGTTCCAGAAAGAGTATGTGGAACGTTACCTTCCGCGGAATCTATATGGAACCAGATTAAGAATGTTGGTTGTGGGAAAACTCAGCACTACCCCTCTCTATCCACGGGGTGTTGGTTCAGCCCCTGCTCTACAGCTCTCTTTCTTCGTCTCCCGGTTCTCTTGTCATCTCTCCTCTTCCATTAGCACGCAACGCCACGCAGACCGCCAGTCCGGTATACTTAGGACCAGAACCAGACCGCCCGGGGTGTATGTGTCGGTGTGCTGAGGGAGAGGGGGACACACACACGCACGACGCTGCTTGCTGCTTTTTTTTTCTAAAGTGTTTTTCGTTATTTGTCATTTACCCCAATCTGTCAGTCTCTCTCTCTTGTTTGGTTGTCCACGATGTTTGGGCAGTTCTGTTCGTTCTTAGCCGCACTGAGATGCCTCTGGGAGGCGTAGCGTTTGCCGTCGGTATGTGCGGTGTTCGCCGAGCAGCGAAATCATCGTAAAAAGCTTCTCTCAGTCTGGTTACGCTGGTGCGTCAGTAAGTTCTTTATATTTAGTACGAAATCAGAGATATAATTATTTTTATATTTAGGATGACGCAACGCGTCCCAGCTTGACGCGTTGCGTTTGTGATTGCTTGATGACTGCGGTGCTGCCTTCCTTGGTGATCGCCAGCCATTCGTTGTGGAGCTACCTGTGCAGAAATGACGAGAGTTATCGTTTAGTTCAGCCGGCCCTATCAAGAGGCTAGGGGTCTCGTAGGTTTTCTTTCTTCTTTACTTTACTGAGTTTCGCTACTGATATTCGTTCCGAGGAACGGCCTCAAGATGGAATTATATGCAGGCGTTGAATTAAACGCTAATGTATTTTATGATAAGTCTTTAAATCAGGAGCATTATATTTGAATATTTGACGTGAAATTGTGCGAAAGCTCGTTGAATCAATATAAGTACAAATCTGTCTCACACCTGAATCGAAGTACACGAGCGAAGATACTTATGTCTGAGGTAGTTTCGTCCCAAACCGTCCTCTATATGCATTTTTAACGGCTTTTCTTGAACCTCCTTCCCCCGACCATTGGCTTGAGCACATCACTCGGTTCCACCTATATTCCTCCCAAAGCTGCGGTCTTACTGCTCATACATCATATACAGGGTGTTTTTGTTTTGATTTAAGCTTTACAGTTTTGTTTAAAACAAGCCGTAAAAGCTACACTTATGCTTTAACGCTTAACCCTAATAATGGCCTATAATGAAGCCTTTAGCATCATGACGACCGCTTCGGGATCGTCCAAAGCGGTGGAATGCGCCCAAGAAAGTCACACAAAGAACATTACATCTGTCCACTAAAGAGGACATGCGCGCAGCAGATCTGTTCACGCCTCGGTATTTTCTCCGACGACCGGCTCTACCGCGACTCTCCGCTCGCGTCCACGCTTCTCCTCCGAGGCAGTCCGGCCGCCCGCATTCCGTTTTAAAGCTCCCGAGACCACCTGGAATGCCGCCTCGAGACCGGTCCTATTGTCACGGACTGCGGCGGGCCCCGTTTTTCCAAACCGTCGTCTCGTCGGTAAGAAAAAGACGGAAACCAACTGCACTGCGGCCGGGCCCAAACTCCTCGTTGCCAAGCCGCAGAAGAAATGAATCGGGGGCGTGGTGCCCGATAATCGACGAGGTGCTTGCGCCCCACAGCGCGACAGCCGGCCCCAGCTAGCCTCCCCCCACCCCTCTCCAACAACGTCCGACTTGGGATTCCCGAAGCTAGTCCCGTGCACACAGGGCCGAACCGACTTCGTTAATCTGTTACTCTTAATCGTGCTGGAAAACAATTAGCTGTCTGCTTCTTCTCGCGGTCGGCCCATCGGTCATGGCTTGGGTTTTGTGGCCGCTCTCTGTTTGCTCTCTCGGAGAGAACGAGCGCGCGGTGAGGCGGACTGGGAGTTCGTCGGTTTCTGCTTGGCTACACGCGCGGTCACCCCGCACGAAGTCTCTCCTAGCTTTCCTCGTCTGTTTCATTAAGGGGATTAAAATAAGACCGGTTGATCCGAGGCCAACTCCGGTCGAAAACGAAACCAAAATACATCGCTGATATCGCTTTAGTGGCACGAAATATGATCCGAGCCGCAATGTTGCGTCAAAGTGAACCCGCGTACTCCACTAAAACCTATTTTAAGAATACGATCAGCTGATCTTGAGCGGGTGGCAGCGGGTTAGCTTTTAGTCAAGGGACGCTGGCCGACGCGTATACCGCAGCACCACGGTGACGTCAGCGTCGCGGTCGTCCAGCTGATTATCATTGTTGCCAACCCTCTAACAGGTAGTTTCGGTTTTGCCGTAGATGACCGACATGAAAATTTGAGCCTTGATATGTATAAAACTACACAATTTGGAACAAAAAAAAATTATGCCTTGTAATTTAGGGACATTTACTCAGCTAAAATTAGTCGTAATCCAAAATTCAAAAATACTGGCCCAAAATAGCTCCCAGGCGGACGTGCGGCGTCCGTCTGGGAGCTATTTATCTGTAACTAAATTTCCGTTAAGTTCCTTAATCCTGCTCTTTTCGTTTTTTTTTCCTCATTTTTTTTTTGTTTGTTTTTAATCTTTTTTGAGTACCGGCGGACTCGGAGAAGCATTGTAATACATTGTCGTGACTAGCGCTTTAACGTTATAAATAGACGAGTGATCTGAAACTGCTTTACGAACACGAGAACATGGAAGTTCAGCGCGCCGTTTTCATGAAGCCGATATTGCCCCTGGCCCGTGCTTCAATCTACATTCGAAATGGCAGCGCCAGACCCCAATACATGCATCTTTCTTCGAGGCCACAATCTGCTAAACCTTCCCAGTATCTCTTTGGTCAGTGAAACAAGTTATGTACATTAAATATATTTTATAAATATAAACAAATATATATATGTAAAACTATTTTTAATATAGTTTCTTCGATTCCCTTCAACTTGTGATCTAAATTTCGCATAATTAGACGATAATTGAGCATTGCGACTAAAGAGTGTCGGAGACTGCATACGTTGCGGCACCCAGGGCCGCCTCGCTTCGAATAAAGTGGGCGCAATGGCGAATTGTGCGTATCAGTTTTATACCTCGATATCCAGTCATATTCCTTCAATAAGACCAGTATTTGGCTACTTTCGCAGTGCGCGTTCTATGACCCTCGCGTTACGGTACTCGCATGGATGAATGTATACTGCTGAACCCTTTTAACCGGGCGGCCACTTGCGCCACCTAGCCAAATCAACTAAAGGGATACGGCGCCACCCAGCGAGAATTTGATGAAAGAGTGAAACGAGGACGCTGCACCCTTGCAAAGGCGCAGCGAAATCGAGCGTCTCCTGGCGGGCAGCTTTTGAACCATCGGAAGGGAATCAAATGCACGAAACAATTGAAAATATGTTAAAGCTCGAAACATCGGAGCTTGTCGCAAATTTTTACCTGCCTAACAAGGGAGGGAACTTGGGCGGCACGCACATACGATCTTTTTCCAGTACGCATTCCTTCTTGTCCTTACGAGTACGAAAAGGAACGACGTTTTTACCGCTGCGACGTCACGAAAAACGGTCCCTCTCCAAAGCGAAGATGGGATAGAAGGGGGGGGGGGGCATCTTTTGACGCACGCAACAGTACGGTCACATCAAACGCGATGAAGGAGAGACGGGGAGGCGAGAGAGGGGGGGGGGGGAACGAATTCCTTTGTGAAAACGGAGAAGAACATCATATCCCGCTTGGCAGGCAGTCTTTGATCTGCCGCCGCCGAACGCGTTGGACAGTGACCTAAGCATCTTTTTCTGTCGGGGAGCCACGGCGGAACAGTATGTAGAAGGCCGAGAGGAATTCGGTGGAAACGGCATTGGGGAGAGGGGAGAGGAGGTTAAGAAGGGGCGTCTGTGATCTGCCGAGAGACCCATTGTTATATCGCAGATGGCTGGACTCCTGGCCTTCTGTCTGCATTGACGGCTGATTCCTCGTTGCTTTCGGACGCTGCCGGAGTTGAGTAGAAGGCGGTCCGTTGTTTTGTTTCTCTTTCTGCCGGCCGTCCGTTCGTCAGTTGCCCCTTGATGCGCGAGTTTGTTGTTATTGGGGTGAGTATGGTAGGGACACACATTTCTTGCAGTTGAAATTATATTATCTAAATTACTAGTCTGACTAAATGGCTCGTTCGGAACAATAATGTGGGGAGGAAAATGGTATTGTAAGTAAACTGTTTGAGCAAAACGCTCAAGAGCTCCGAGATTTTGTTCGCGCCAACCCTGCCGTGCAATGTACTCACAATCTTCGTAGGTCAAGGGAAGCGGTTCTGTGTAGACAAGAGGTGACCTATGGCGATTACTGCCGCACACCTAACATGGTGTCCGCATTTGTTTGTAAAACTAAAACTAAACTTTAAAAAAATAATAACTTTCGAGGTCGATTTGGTCTCGTGACTTAATTTCCGAATTGAATTCTACCCGATTCACAGAACAAGTACCGGGCAACACAAATAAGGATGGAAGCGAGCTTAGATGTGGAATGAACGGAAGAAAAAAGTAACCAGAGGCTTGTGGTAAAAGATGACCAAGACGAATATTGAAGGAACTATACGCACTTATGGACGCAGGTTGTTGTTACAGCTTGTCCCGAAGTTTGGCAAAAAGCGCCGGAAAAGATACACAGAGACAACACAGGGTTGATTATACGAGGCGCACCAAGTTGAAAGCGATCGTAGACAGCTTGATACGACCGCTTTTCCAGGCCAGAGTAATCAGTACCTTTTCCACCGGCATATTACGCATAAGCTTACACACACTCGCATAGTGTTGAACATCTACACTCTACACCAATGTTGCAGAATGTTTTCCCGCTTCCAAACGTGAAATAGGAAGCTACCCCGACGGCTTTGCCCGGAACATCGATTGCCGCCCGTGATGACCGTGAGTTTTGCGGTCAGCGCGGATTCGTCTCTCTACAGTCGGGGCCGACTCCGAATCTGCGACGAATGCTGCCTTCTGAAACCGGTTCGATCGCCGCATGTAAGCAGCTAGCAGACGACGAGCCAGATCGGAACCGAGCCTTGTCTGGTTCGACTTTAAACGCAGGCCGCTTATTAACGTGCTGTCTGCTACATATGTATTGTCTCATCATGATCTCGTCCGCCTCTGAATTCATTCGTGCATTCATATGTACCGGCCAGCGCGTCCCCTTTCCTTTTTTTTTCTGTTTTAGCGATACTCATGCCAAGTAGGCTGACTTCCCAGACGCTTGCAGCTGACCAGTTAGCCGGGGCCCGGACCAGTCAAGCTGCACATTGCAGCTATTTTCCTCAGGTCTCAACATCGCGATTCGACGAAAATAAAAAGCTTTACTTATTAACTAATTCATTTATTTATAGCGGTAAACAAACAGAACATTGAAAGGAAGGATTTTTGCACCGGGACTAGTCATTGAAATAACAGCCATGGGAACTTTCCCGTTCTACTCTTCGGGAGGGGGAGGGGGGGTGGAGGAGAGCGGAGGACCGGGCTAGGGAATGTGATCTAGTATTTCATTCCTGTCTCCGACATAACGTCGACAGTAGATTCTTCCGATAACTCTGATAACCATACCCGATGCTCCGCCGGCGGCTTTGTGCTGTGTCGTATCGTTAGCGGAGCGCCAAAGCCGGTCTACTAAAAGTTAAAACCCTCTAATGACGAGGTGAACTTATGAGAACGATTCACAATGCCCTTTTCCTAGCCACGTAGAGACACATGGCTGCGGGTGGAGAGCAGTTATTGGAATTGTCCAAACGGCGCGCCCGAAACGCCCAACAACGAACGTTGTATCTACGCCACGGCGAAGACGCGGAATCGGAACTCGAAATCAGGGAGAACGCTC